>VDFB02000007.1:8076378-8096378 GCA_007258455.2 Sequoia sempervirens | reverse complement strand
GTGAGTTTTCTATTTCTCTCCACTCGGGGAGAACTCTCGCCAACAGTTGTTCAAGAGGGTGTCATCAGGGGGACTCTTGGCCGAATGGTTTTCTCTCGGTGTGATGTCTTATCGATTGAGGAATTCTCGCCGACGGGGGGGGGGGCACTTCGGCATAGCATTGAGGCTCGCCAAGACCTTGTTCTGACTTATTGGTCTTGTCGATGGATGTGTTCATGTTGGGCTTCACCAAGACTCTTGCCGATGGTCTAGTCGGAGTGATATCTACTGTCGGGTGCTTTTTCTCTATGAACTCTTTCCAATGACTGATAGTCTCGTCGACAGGTGTTTTGACATCGGTAAGACTTAAGGGCTCTATATGACTCATAGCGAAAGCGATTGTCTTTCCAATGGGTTTGTCGTGGACTTTAGTGAAAGGTCTTGTTGGTCTTGTTGATGAGCGATTGTCTTTCCGATGGGTATGTATATCTTCGGTGGAACTCCTGGCGACAGGTAGCGTCGGGGAAAGGTGTTACCCTCGGTATGAACTCTTGCCAATGACTGTTGGTCTCGCCAACGGAAGGGTGCTTCGGTGTGACATGGGGGATCGCTATGTTGTCTTGCCGATAGCGATGGTCTGGGCGATAGTGTTGGATATCGGTATGACTCTTGTAGCTCATTGTAAAATCTTGCCGATAGTGGTAAGTTATGCCAATAGCTGTTGTGGAGCATTGTAGCATCGGGGAGACACGGCTAGTGTCTCACCGACATGTGTTTCTGCGGGAATAACTTTTGACCGTTTGAGGATCCCACATGGTATCTGTTCAACCAATCAGAGGAAGCTGAAGGCAAACCATGGTAGTTCGACCGGTGAGAAGAAGATCAATAGACTGTGTGCGGTATGGATCTACTTTGTGATCGAAGATGATGATCGGATCGGTGAACAGTGGTGTTCGTCTATAAATATATAGACGGGAAAGTCAGATGCTGCTTCTCAAGGGGGTCAACTTGTGGAAAGATCTATAACAAGAGGGAAGCAGCAAGGAAGAAGCCACAAGTCTCAATGGCAGCTGGGATGTCTACTAGCAAAGGTAGATCGACATTAATGACCATACTTCAGAACATTCAAAGCAGCTCTGCAAAGAGGTCTCGAGGGTGGACACGAGGGCTACGAGTTAATGTGATGGTTGCAAAGGATCTGAAGGCCACGCCTGGGAGTGAGCTTTCACCGACATGAACAGGGTACGCACATTTAATGCCTCATTGACTTTATTTCCAAAACTCTTCAAGGGCCGACGTGTTCAGGAACTGACTCATTTTTTGTAAACCCTAGGGCGGGGGCCGACACTTTTTCTATTTTTTTGTTGTATATATGGCATTTTTGCCTCTTTGTAAAGGGAGTTCTTGGTTAAGATATTTTCGAAAGAGCATCATTCAGACTTTGTAACTCATTTTTATGAATACTACATATTTGTAATACATAGACTCTTTATTATTCTCAATAGAAAGTCATTTCCTTCACTGATTTCCTTTGTTGTTTAGTATTGGTTGTGAATTGCATGATAAAATTATGTGCAATCTTTTATTTTATCAGATTCCTTTAGTACTGGATGCAAAGAATATTATGTCATAGTGCAGGTTTATGTTAGTGATCTTTTTCTATTGCATTTATATCTATTAAAACATCATTGTTTTCCTTGTGTTAAGCATTAGAATAGTCAGAACCTTACATAGAATCACTTTTGCATACATAAATCTCTGTGTTGTGAGATTGTTTAGCTTTATTGAGATTTTTGTGAGTTTCAACAGTCTTGTCAAATTTTATCTTTGGTGTACCACTTGTTAGTGATAGGTTTTAAATTTCAAGCATATCCTTGTTACTTTGTTCCTTATCATTTTTAGTATTTCCAAGTTATCTTAAGGGGAACCAGCCCATAATCTGGAGGTTCACTTCATTCCCAGGTCACCCACAACCTCAAAGTGTTCCCATGTGTCAATAGGTTGCTACAGTTCATAGCTTAGCAAGGGTGCAAATCTTATTTGACAACAATTTTTGGCATGCCCGGTGGGACTAAGAACTATTTTTCAGTCTTAAAACAGAATTATCATACTGTTGTTTGGTATGTGCAACAGAAATTGCAGTCTTTAAGAGACAAATTTTAGCATACTTGGCGACTCTGAGCTCATATTTAGCAATTCCAGTGCATTACTGCTCATGAGAAGAGTGCAGACTAGGAGTAACTCACCTGTTTTTGAGTATTTGTAGTTGTCCCCACCTAAAAGAAGGGGGAGGGAAGCCCAGAAGGTTCAAAAGACAGTTGTTTATTTCAGAAGATCCAAGTCAAATCCTTCTGTGAGAAGCCATACTGTTGTTCCTGTTATTATTGCTAAGAGCATCTTAGTTACAATGATTTCAATAGTGAGAAATCAGCCATTTATTGCTTTTAACCAAGGCAACCCACTGAATTTGGTTCAGCATGACAAAATTCTTGTTGCTGCCTTGAAAATTTTGCCATATTTTCATGGTGAGGATCGTACCACTCCAACAGAGCATATAAAATATGTTGCTAACCTATGTGTTGCTCATCATGTGATTGAAGAAAATGTTGCACTCAGATTGCTAGCAGTGTCATTTAAAGGAAAAGCCTTACAATGGTTCAGAGGCCTACCTATCAACTCCATAGCAACATGGGATGAGTTAGGCAGCCAGTTGTGCAAGTTTTTTGAAGATAAATCGGACCACTTGTCATTGGTGGAGCAGTTGTCTACAATCAAAAGAGCTCCTCATGAAGTTATGTTATATTTCAATCACTATTTCCAAAGGACGTGGGATAGAATTCCACAAATGGTAAGGCCTACTGCAAATCATGCATTTTTATACTATTTAAGAGCTTTAAATAGTGATATTTTTGTAATGATTCAATCAATGGGAGGGGATACACTTCCTACGGCATATGGTGTAGTTGTTAGAGCTGAAAACAGCCTCATACAGGCTGGTAAAATTGCCCCAAGACCACCTATGCCAATATTTCTTGCTATTCAGCCGCTAATCCCCATGCAATTACCTCCTTTGGTTGTTATTCCAAGTGCACCAGCATTGCCAGCACCTGATACCCAGCCTAACGGCCAAGTAAATGCATTTCCAACTTAGTCTAACGAATTGCAAGAGATTAAAGGCCTTCTAAGGACCTTTGGCAATGAGATGGTTAATCTCAAAAAATAGAAAAATCAAGGTTTTAATCCTTATCATCCCTCATTTTAGTCTAATTACCAGCAAAATCAGACCAATAGACCACCTTATCAGCCTTATAATCAAGGCCAAATATCTACTCCCAACCCAAGGCCATATCAAGCTTATGACTCCAATACTGCAAGCACTTCCAAAGAGCTTGCACCTGTCCAGAACAATTTAGTTCAAGATTATGAGTGGTGCTTTCCATGTAATCAATCCCATAATCAGAGCACCTGTGTAAATGGGTTGCTTAATCAAGCCTTGATGGTTCAGAACAGTTCAGCAATACAATCTAATGTGCCTATAGCAACTGAAGTACAACGGCAAGAGCAATAGACACATGAGTCTACATTCCTAAACTGGCAAGGGGGAGAATTTTTTGGAGTGAACCACGCTGATTCTTCAATTGCAGACAACACACATAGTAAAAAGAGGGCAATAGATGAAGGGCATCAACCTAATACAGTTCAAACTCAATCGAAACAAGGGGTGAACCAGAATCTGAATGCTACCAAGAGGGAAGCCTTTGTTAGGCAAGCAAAAATTTGATTCACCAGTCCAGGGGCCTTCAGTTAAAGGTGATGTTATTCCTCCTAAAGGTCAAGTTAAACCTGCTACATCTTTCAATATACTTGAGCATATGAAGAAAATTAATGTACCCATGTCAATATGGGATTCTTTGAGTATTCTGGGTTAAAAGGACTTGCTTCAATCTACTTTATCAAGTTTAAGTGTCTCAGATGAGCCTAGTGTAGAAAAGGAGAAAGTTGTGTTGACGAGTATTATTGTTAGTGATAAAGAACAACAAGCTGCTAAGGCCAAGCCACCTCCTTTTTATTTGTCATTAATCATAGGAGATCATCTTGTTCACAATTGTATGATTGACTTAGGGGCTAGTAGTTCAGTTATGCCCAAACAAATTGTTGATAAGTTGGGAATTGAATATGAGCCACTAGAAAAGGGGGTAGTACAATTGGATGGTACTGTTGTTAACATAGTAGGGGTCATTAAAAATTTGAGCCTAACTTTACATGCCTGTCCAAATTTTGCAATACCACAGGATATCTACATTATTGAGTTACCCTCGTACTTTTCCCTTTGTTTATCTAGGGATTTTACGGCCAAGATAGGTGGTTACCTATCCTCTGATTGGTCTCATATGTTGTTCAGAACCAGGTATGGTACTAGAGTCACTGTTAAATCAGAACCCATAGCCAAAATTCATATTGAACCTTACAATACATTTCCTATTAATGCCAACTTGTTTACAAGTGTACAAGTGGAGCAGCCTGTTGTTCAAGAGGCTAAAATTCAAATGGAAAGAACATCAGATATTCTTCCTAAAGAGCGGGTATCTCAAACTCATGAAGTTGGTACATGTAAGCAGTTGGAGGAGGTTGACATTGGTGTTTATATGATGCATGATACTGACTCTTTTATGCCTAATATTGAAAAGGACAAAGAACAACACAATGAACAACATGAAAATGATGTGTGGGAGTTGTATTTTGATGGCTCAAGGAGTAGGGTAGGTGTTGGTGGTGGATGTATGCTGGTATCACCAAAAGGTCAGGAGTACTATTTAGCTTTCAGATTATGTTTTAGCTGTTCTAATAATTCTGCTAAATATGAAGCCCTAGTCTAGGGCTTGGAGTGGGAAAGACAGAGAGGTATTAGTTGTCTAAAGGTTTATGGTGATAGCGAGTTGGTTGTCAATCAGGTGAGAAAGCTTAATGTTGTGAAAAATGATATACTCAGGTCTTATAGGAATAGAGTATGGGACCTCTTAGAGGGATTTGAAGCATTTAATCTGATTTCCATTCCCATAACTCAGAATAAACATGTTGATAGATTAATTGTAGGAGTTGAACATGATATTCCAAAAGAAGTTTGCAATGATAAAACTAATCAACATATTAAGATTGTAGTTAGGCTTGTTGTGCCTGATAATAATATACACTGGCAAGTCTTTGATAGTGACCAACAGATTGTTAGCTTTTTAAGAGAAGAAGTTGAGTTCTCACATACCAATCACGAAAAGTTACAGCACCAGTACAGTGACCAGATTATTCAGCTCAAAAACAACAAGTTTCCAAAAGGCTTGGTCACTTTAGAATATGTTTTTAATACAGACGATGAAGTTAGAAAACCCAAGGGCAGTATTCAAGTTCAGCAAGATCACTACGAAGAAGTTGAAGTTTTCAAAGAAAAGCTTCTTAAGTTAGGCAAGGTATGTACAGTTAAAGAGAAGCATGTTTTTATTCAACTTTGTCAAGAATTTAATGATATCTTTGCCTGGAAATATATTGATTTAAAGGGATTTAATCCCCAGCTTGCTCAACATACCATTGAACTTGAGCCTAATGTCAAACCTGTTAGGCAAAAAAAGAGGCCCTTGAGTCCTAAGTTAGAGCCTTTGATGAAAAAGGAACTAGATAAGTTGATTGAAAGCAACATTATTTTCCCCATTAAGCATACCTCATGGGTTTCAAACCTAGTACCAGTAAGGAAGAAAAATAGTGAAATAAGACTCTGTGTAGATTTTCGTGACTTAAATAGGGCCTCCTTAAAAGACCATCATCCTCTGCCTTCTATGGAGCAGATAATTCAGGTAGTTTCAGGGGCTGAAAAGTTTTCCTTATTAGATGGTTATTCTGGTTCCAACCAGATATTAGTGAAAAAAAAAAGATCAGTACAAAACAACCTTCACCACAAAATGGGGAACTGTGGCCTATCAGAAAATTCCCTTTGGTTTATCTAATGCTGCGGCAACCTTTCAAAAAGCCATGGATATGGCCTTTCAGGGTTTAATGTACAAGATAGTCTTAGTCTATCTTGATGATATCATTGTTTTTTCTAAGGAGGCTAAGGATCATCTGAATCATTTGAGGCAATTTTTTTAGAAATGCAGGGAATTTGGGATATCACTTAATCCCAAAAAGTGTGTTTTTTGTTCACAAAGGAAGATTGCTTGGTTATGTGGTGTCTAAACAGGGTATTACTATTGACCTTGAAAGAATAAGTGCTATCTTAGCTCTTCCTTTACCAACGCACAAGAAAGGTTTGCAGAGTTTTATTGGTAGGATTAACTTTGTTAGGAGGTTTATCCCTGACATTGCTGATTTATTAAGTCCACTAACTCATATGTTGAGAAAGAATGTACCTTTCAGCTGGACTAAGGATGGGAAAAGAAGTTTTGAGCTTATAAAAGAGGCATTAGCAGCTGCACCTACACTTTTGAATCCTAATTTTTCTAAAGATTTCATTTTATATGCCTATGGAAATATTGATTCACTTTCAACCATGCTTGTACAACGAAATGATGAAGGATCTGAACAGCCTGTGGCGTTCTTCAGTCAGGGACTCAAAGATTATGAGCTCAAGTATACTTTTGTAGAGAAACATGTTCTTGCTGTTATAAGAAGCTTAAAGAAGTTCAGGCACATGCTTTCCAATAACAAGATTATACTAATGGTTTCTCATCCAAGTGTGAAAGAGTTTTTACTAAACAAAGATTTGGGTGATAAAAGAGTTGGTTGGGTCACTAAGGTGATGGAGTATGACCTTGAAATAAAGGTTACCAAACTAATAAGAGGGAGAGGTCTCTGTGAATAGCTTATAGAGGACAACAACAACAACATAAAGGAGGAAGAAGGTTATGTTTTAGCACTTCAAGATGGACAACAAGCTGCTATACCTGCTCCTACAGGTTGGATTGCAGAAATGACACATTTTTTATTGATTAGTGAGTGCCCTCCCGATCTAACTAAATCTAGAAGAAGGTATTATCAATTGCAATCCATACCTTATGTTCTTTTAAATGGTTTACTATTTAGGAGATATTTTCATGTCCTGTTGAGATGTATTGAAGCTGACCAGGTTGATAGAGTATTGCATGAATTCCATCAAGGGTCAGCTGGTGGACACTTTTCTCCAAGAGCTACAACTCTTAAAATAATGAAAGGAGGCTATTACTGGCCTACCTTATTTAGAGATGCTCATTTATGGGTGAGGAAGAGTAGGGAATGTGCCATTTTTGCTAGAAAGGAGAAGTTGGCCGCCCTCCCGCTGCAACCAATTCAAATTGATCAGCCCTTCATGAAATGGGGTTTAGATTTCATTGGGGTTATAAACCCACCATCAAGTGTAGGCCACAAGTGGGTGCTCACAACCATTGATTATTTTTCAAAATGGACTGAAGTTGTGGCACTCAAAGAGGCTAATGAATATGCTGTCCTGAATTTCTATGAAGAGTTAGTTACCAGATTCAGTATCCCATATTCTATTATCTCAGACAATGCCCTTGATTTTGTGAGTGTTAAATTTTTTGACTAGGCTATCAAGAATGGTATATATATGAATACATCCTCTAATTATTATCTCCAGGGCAATGGACAGGCTGAGTCCACTAACAAGAATCTCCTGAGGATCATTAAGAGAACTATGGAAGACAATCAAAGAGCCTGGCACACCAAGTTGAAATCAGCCTTGTGGGCTGATAGGATTACGTCAAAAAGGTCTACAGGACTTTCTCCATACATGTTAGTGTACGGAAAAGAGGCAAGACTGCCTATTTCAGTTGAACTCCCAACCCTTGATCTGGTAAACCAGCTTGATATGATTGAGGAGGAGCCTATGACAACAAGGTTAGCTCAGTTAATTAAACTTGAAGAACTCAGAGCTGAAGCAATGAAAAAGATTGAGCAACGTCAGGCTCAAATGAAAAGGTCATTCGATAAAAAGGTGTCTCCCAAAGTGTTCCAGGAAGGTGACATGGTGCTAAAGTGGGATGAATTGAAAATTAGGCCTGGAAAGCACTCCAAATTTGATGCATTTTGGACCGGGCCATATATCATCACTGAGAAGAAACAACATAATGCTTTCCAGCTATCTAAGTTGGATGGTATAGCAGAACTAATCCCAGTGAATGGGATTCACCTCAAACATTTCTTTTGAGGTATGGATCTAAATTTGTACATAGCTGTTAAAATTCTAGATATCAATAAGTGCTTCCGCACATTATATCAGATGCATTTTTCATTCCCTAAGTGTTGTTTCAGCACAAATGAACAGTTCTCCTTCTACTGTTTTGTCTTGGATGGGCCAAGGCCTCGTATGTGTCTGTCTTCTAAGTTACTGGAGTCCTGGGTGAGTTTTCTAGGGGTGGGTCTAGGTTCCCAATGACTCCATGCCCAATGGATAGGCCTAGGCTACTTGTTTGCATGTTTAGCAGGAAAACATCCAGCTAAGATCGCCAGAGATGTTACCCGATTTTCACCTGCGGGCTCAATTAGGCAGGGCAATCTATGTCGTCAAGTGTTCATGAAGGCCAAATGGAGGAACATTTGCATCAAGGTTACATATTTTCTAACTTGTTTGCTTCTTGTGCAGCTGCAAGGGAAAATTATGTTTTAAATTCGGCACATGGATTAAATGTGGCTCCCATAGGGGTTGAGCCCAGCGTGTAGGTGTTCGGTTTTTATTGGGAGGGTCTTCATCTTATGTTTTTTCCTTGTTTTCCCCTTTCTGTTTTGTTTTCTTTGTCCCCTTTTATTTTTGTTCTGTCGGAGGAGGAGTCGGAACCGAAACCGAACATTGAAACTTTTCCAAAGTTCCAGTTTTTGTTTTTGTTCCGGTTCCGGTTCCAGTTTTGTGCTTTGTGCGTTTGTTTTCTTTTGACCTTTTGTTTGACTGTGGGGTGGTTTTTCCCTTTGTTTCTTTTTTTGGCATTTTTCTCATTTTCACTTTGTGTTCTGTCGAAGGCGAAGTTGGAACCGAAACCGAACATTGAAATTTTTTCCAAAGTTCCAGTTTTTGTTTCTATTCCGGTCTCAGTCTCGGTTCCGCCCGTTCTTCTTTTCTTTGCTTTTTTCGTTGCCGGTGATCGAGGGAGGTTTCTTTCTCTTTGATCTTCTTTGTGTTTTTCTTTCTTCCCTTTTTCTTTGTGTGTTGTTAGAGGTGGATCCAGAACTATAACCGAACCTAAACTTGGAAAAGTTTCATGGTCTCGTTTCTATTCCGCTTCTACCCCCTGCTGTGTTTCACCTGGGATCGGTTTTGGTTCCAATCCCGCTTTGCTTTCTTTTGTTTGGGGGTTCTTTACTTTGGCAGAGGAGGAATCAGAATGGGGGATGGACTTGGAAATGTTGGTTAGTTTCATTTTTAGTTTCCATCCCGACTCTGACTCCTTTTCTTTTTGAATGCTCGGGTCACCATGACATTTCGATCATTGTGAGTTTTCTATTTCTCTCCGCTCGGGGAGAACTCTCGCCGACAGTTGTTCACAAGGGTGTCATAGGGCAGGACTCTTGGCCGAATGGTTTTCTCTCAGTGTGATGTCTTGCCAACTGAGGAAGTCTCACCGACGGGGGGGCACTTCGGCATAGCATTGAGGCTCACCAAGACCTTGTTCTGACTTATTGGTCTTGCCGATGGATGTGTTCATGTTGGGCTTCGCCGAGACTCTTGCCGATGGTCTGGTCGGAGTGATATCTACTGTCGAGTGCTTTTGCTGTGAACTCTTGCCGATGACTAATAGTCTCGTCGACAGGTGTTTTGACATCGGTAAGACTGAAGGGCTCTATATGACTCATAGCAAAAGCGATTGTCTTGCTGATGGGTTTGCCGTGGACTTCGGTGAAAGGTCTCGCTGGTCTTTCCGATGGGTATGTATATCTTTGGTGGAACTCCTGGCAACAGGTAGCGTCGGGGAAAGGTGTTACCCTCAATATGAACTCTTTGTCGATGACTGTTGGTCTCACCGATGGAAGGATGCTTCGATGTGACATGGGGGATCGCTATTTTGTCTTGCCAATAGCGATGGTCTGGGCGATAGTGTTGGATATCGGTATGACTCTTGTAGCTCATTGTAAACTCTTGCCGATAGTGGTAAGTTATGCTGATAGCTGTTGTGGAGCATTATAGCATCGGGGTGACATGGCTAGTGTCTCACCGACATGCATTTCTGCAGGAATAACTTTTGACCATTTGAGGATCCCACGTGGTATCTGTTCAACCAATCAGAGGAAGCTGAAGGAAAAATGTGGCAATTCGACTGGTGAGAAGAAGATCAACAGACTGTGTGCAGTATGGATCTACTTTGTGATCGAAGATGATGATCGGATTGATGAACAGTGGTGTTTGTCTGTAAATATCTAGACGGGAAAATCAGATGCTGCTTCTCAAGGGGGTCAACTTGCGGAAATATCTATAACGAGAGGGAAGCATAAAGGAAGAAGCCGCGAGTCTCAATGACAGCTGGGATGTCTACTGGAAAAGGTAGATCAACATTAATGACCATACTTCAAAACATTCAAAGCAGCTCTGCAAAGAGGTCTCGAGGGTGTACACGAGGGTTGCGAGTTAATGCGATGGTTGCAAAAGATCTGAAGGCCACGCATGGAGAAATCCTTCACCGACATGAATAGGGTACACACATTTAATGCCTCATTGACTTTATTTCCAAAACTCTTCAAGGGCCGACATGTTCAGGAACCAACTCATTTTTTGTAAACCCTAGGGCGAGGGCCAACACTTTTTCAATTTTTTTGTTGTATATATGGCATTTTTGCCTCTTTGTAAAGGGAGTTCTTGGTTAAGAGATTGTTGAAAGAGCATCATCAGACTTTGTAACTCATTTTTATGAATACTACATATTTGTAATACAGAGACTCCTTATTATTCTCAATAGAAATTCATTTCCTTCACCGATTTCCTTTGTTGTTTAGTATTGGTTGTGAATTGCATGATAAAATTATGTGCAGTCTTTTATTTTATTAGATTCCTTCAGTACTAGATGCAAAGAATATTATGTCATAGTGCAGGTTTATGTTAGTGATATCTTTCTATTGCATTTATATATGTGAAAACATAATTGTTTTCCTTGTGTTAAGCATCAGAATAGTCAGAACCTTACATAGAATCACTTTTGCATACATAAATCTATGTGTTGTGAGATTGTTTAGCTTTATTGAGATTTATGTGAGTTTCAACAATCTTGTCAAATTTTATCTTTGGTGTACCACCTGTTAGTGATAGGTTTTAAATTTCAAGCATATCCTTCTTACTCTTTTCCTTATCGTTTTTAGTATTTTCAAGTTATCTTAAGGGGAACCAGCCCATAATCTGGAGGTTAACTTCATTCCCAGGTCACCCACAACCTCGAAGTGTTCCCATGTGTCAATAGGTTGCTACAGTTCATAGCTTAGCAAGGGTGCAAACCTTATTTGACAACAATTATGTTTAGATAAATCATGGAATTATCATTGTTAATCTTTAATTAGCTTTTTAGCAAGTTTATAGACTTAGATATTTAATAAATGAATTATTTAAGTGTAGGAAGATATTTATTAAATTGATTATTGTGCTTGGGATAAATAGAAGTATTAGTGAATTTCCTTACTTTGATTTTAATTGATGAAAATGGTTATTTGATTGAGAATTGGATGATTTATTATTTAAATTCCTTATAGTTAATGATATGGTGTTATTTAATTGGATGTGATATTTTACTTTGTTCTTGTATGGATTAACATTATCTCCAGGGGTTAGGGAAAGTGTGAATGCATTTCTATGGTTGCATCTTTTTGGTTCATGTTGATACCATGTGGGAATTTGTGGGTGGTACCCTGTTGTGAGTTATGATTCTTTTGGTTGAACATTGTGGTACCTGTTTCTTGGTTTTGGTTTTAGGGAAACCATAGGGGAGAGTGGCTCTTCTTGGGGCCAATGTACAAGTGGTCACCCTTGAAAGAGTTTCCCTAATTAAGTGAAAACCTAATTAATTTACTTAGTGGGTTGGGTTAGTTATCACATAACAAGATAAAAATATACACCTCACCCCTGTCGTTAGTGCTCCCAAAGGCTAAGGATGGGTGGGAAGACCTGGTCGATAAGGTCACTGCCTTGTCTTCATGAAAGGTAGATGGCTCCGCATGAGTCACCCTATGGGGCGACACCTTGAAACAAGATGTCTGGTTAACCATAGATGGAGGTGGCTCCTAGATTATAGGTAGTCTGGTGAATCCATGAAGGCCATGCGATGACACTCTCCCATTATGCCCCTCTGTTTCCCTTGTTCTTGTGCCTCTAGAGTTTTTTTAGTTGTTTATTTACTATTTATGTTTATGTTGTTCATGGGATTGAGTCTTGTGAAGTGTGTTCTTTATGTTTGAGTTTGTGGTTGAGGGTTCTTTCTTATTGACTCCTTGCATGGGGGGTATTCCTTCGGGTCCACACGGTTAGGTGGAAACCTGCAATGCACCCATTGGGTACCTAGTTGTAATTGTGGCGTGGATGCAGTTGCATTGATTTTGGAGCTCGCACGGAGAAGATTGTACCTATGAAGAGTTCTCTTTCATTATTGTACTTTTGTATTATTGATTGTACCCTTCCAATGTTATAAGGGAAGTGGCCTTGTAATGTAACTCCGAGTTTATATTGTGTTGTATATGTGGAAATATATTCCACATTTGTAACTTTTAACTCTGAAGATGAATATAGTATTATGTGATTTATGTTTATGAATTTATATCTTATTCTTGTTGTACTTATATCATGTTTTATTCTCGTTTCTTTCTTTTGCTTTAGTTAGTACTGTTTATCGTTAATTGTTGGGTTTGTTTAAGTAACACACCATGTACCCCATAGGATTAGGTTAATGCTTTATGTTATATATGTTATATAAATGTTTATTTGTTGCATTGTGTAATTGTTATTTTCAAAAAAAAAATTATTATGTATTTGTTGTAGTTGTCCTATGGGGTTTGTGTGGCGGGGCGTTACAACTTGAACAATTTTGGCATGTATAAAAGATTTTTTTTTTCAGTATCATGAAGATGTTCAAATAACCTAGCAAGATTAAATAGTGTTGTGACTTTATCCCATGGTAACTCAAGTGAAACACCACCTTCTAGTCGATGGAAGAATTCTATATCCTTAAAGCGCACAGAAAAAACTGCATAATTGGCACTGGGGCTTTAATTTATGAATTCAATCCAAATGTCCTAATGCCTCCATAAAAATTTGTTGAGCCAAATCTAGTTCATCACACTCAAAATGAAGAACCCCAATGTTGTTTAACAATTCAATGGGTACTTCTTCTTTTCTCTTCTTTAGAAGAGACTTTGTTGTCTTAAGAGAATCTAAGGCTACACTTGGGTCTGTTGATATTAATAACTCACCCATCTTGATAAATGCATGGAATCACATGGATCTATATGAGTTACCTTTCTTAAAATTTCCAAAGACTTCTCTGCCTGCCCTTGCCGAGCATATATATGGCCTATAGCTTTGGTAGACATGTATGAAAAATGTGGTAGCATAGACAAGGCAATGAACTTTGGAGAAATGTAGTCTCATGGCGATGGAATGCCATGACAAGAATATTGTTATGGATTGTCATGGCATTCCATCACCATGAGACCACATTTCTTTGAGGTATTTTTTCAACCAGTTCACTGCCTTGTCTATGTTATTGCTTACTATTATGCTTTGATATATTTTTTCCAAGCATCCATAGCTTGTTTGAAAGCACTTGTTTTAGGCTTTTAGCCATAGCAGCAAGGCAATGAACTGTTTGATAAAATTCTTTGGTAGACAATATGTATGAAAAATGTGGTAGCATAGACAAGGCAGTAAACTATTTGAAAAAATGCCTCAAAGAAATTTGGTCTCATGGAATACCATGACAAGAAAATGCAATTGGAAACTACTCTTAGTTATTAGTTATGCAATGTGAAGTAATTGCATAACTGCTTAGGATGACTTTGTAAAAACTATATCAGTAATTGAAATTTTGTCATCTATCAGCATCTAGTTATTAGTTATGCAATGTGAAGTAATGCTTTAAGCTTGAAAGATGTGCAATGCAATGTAATCAGCAATGCAGATGATTATGAACAAATAATTGATACCAATTCATAATATACCCCTATATTCCAACCTAAAATACATAAAAAATCCAATCATACACAGCATTATCAACAAATAATTGAGACTAGAATTTGAGCACCAGATTAAATCTTCTTATCCATTGATTGCTTCAAATAGATATTACAATATAACATAAGTCTCCTCATATATGTTTCTATAAATTCCTATGATGATGATATCAAAATTCGGTCTTGGTTTCTCTTTTATAAGAGAAGCAACAAGCTTCAAACTGTTACAAAATATGGCATCTTTTCAAAATTCATGCCTCTTCGTATAAACTAGACTAAGCATTAGTTTTTCTTAAAACATAAAACAAAGAAAGTAGATAACTAATGAAGTCCATAGCACTCATGACACCATATTTTGTTAATCTTTGTAAGGCACCCATGATCACTGAAGATTTGTTCAAGGTCCTTTCTCCATATTAGTGTAACTGAATGTGTGGCTCTTCCACTGTGGCAGCCCCAAGGCCTACTATTTGGGGGGAGGACCCATATACCTCTGCTCCCACTTGTACATTGTATAATCATGTGGCCATTTGTATTCTTGAATTTTCAATATATTTGCAAGGTGAATCTTCCATCGGTTGTCTAGTAACACCCTGCCATCCATGATAAACTTAGAATATCTAGCATCCAATTCTATTACTCCATCCATGATTAAGTCGAACCTGACAAGACTCAACTCACCATCCTCTTGTATGTGAGTGATGCACTATGGAACAATCTTGCCAAATTCATTCTTCCATTCGTTGAGGTCCTTCAAGTGGTCATCATCTTTCAATAGTTTTGGCACAAACCACTGTTTTAGAGTATGAAATGAATTTATTCTTGTTCTGATCTTTTGGTCCTCTCCTTGCATATATTGGAATTCATCTATAACTATTTTGGCCATTTTCTCTATAGGTTTTAATGATGTAGGAGCCTCAATATTCCTCTGTAATATTCTGCACAAGGTTACCAATGTGTGGTGTATGGGCTGCCAATTCTTAAAAATGGGATCCAGTATGGGTAGATGTGTTTTCATTTGATCAATTGCTTGTGTTAGTGAGTTGTAGCAAGCGTACACACTTTCCAACTTATCCACAATTAGCTTTATCCTATGCTTGAGAAGCTTCTCTAGAACATTGCAAATTTTCTTATTCGCTCCTTCCTTACCCTCATTGTTGGATTTCTTTAACTCTTCAATATTATGTCTAAGAATGCTCACTTGTTCAGTAGAAGTACTTTCTATATCAACTAGTGGAGCAAGAGGACGTTAGTATAACATTATTTCCTTATTCTGTGAGGGGCCTGCTCCTTTCAATTGTTCCTTCAACTTCACATTTTCCATGACCAATTTATTGACTTCATCATTTAAAACCTTTTGTTCCTTTTCATACTCTCCCAATCTAGCTTCCATATCCTTAACTGCAACTTGGGTGAACATAGTTGAATGCATTGTCATGGTTGCAGCTTCTAAAGGAGATGTGTCCTTTAATGTTTTCACCATAGCTATCCCTTTCATTCCCCGCACTACATCTAGTAACCTTGGTTTTTGTGTACTCTTTTGTTTGGCCCAGAATGTCAAGGTTTCAATCTTAGGATTATACCCTATGCCACTTATCCCTTCATCTGAGTCAAACTCAGCACTCAGCATTGGGTCCTCCTATGTTCTCACTTGATCAAGTAAAATCATTTTCTTTAATTTCATACCAGGGACAATAAGTATATTACTTTTCAAAATCATCTCTCTAGCCTCTTGTGGGATGACATCAATATTATCAATCCTTAATTCATTAAAATTTCGGGCTACTATCTGGTCATGTTGGGATTCCTCAACTCCCATCTTATTTATTTCAACCCTCGCTTCAAACTCTCTCATTTTCATCTTAACCCAAAAGTCTTTAAATTTAGGGGTTTTGATAAATTCATCATCTTCCAAAAACTTTTGAGTTGCAACTACCATGTCATCCTCATTCATTTCTCTTTCTCCTTGTACCTCAATATCAGCTCTAGCTTCAAGCCCGTGGGCTTCAATTTCAAGCATAGGTTGGTCCACTTCAACATCATCCTTGAAATGTCTTAACACATTAAATGCTTCTGTTGTATCTCCAACTTCCTCACTTATTTCATAGGAAACAAGTGGCTCTATCTTTTGTGTCTTTTTTTTTCGAAGGTGGTTGTCCAGGAAGTGATCCTGGAGAAGCATGACATACTGAAACAGTATCCAGAGTTGGTTTTGTAATTACAATATCACTCAACCTTTTAGAATACAATTTGGCAAGGTCCCTCGTAGCTGTTGCAGTCTTAATTAATTCATGAAACTTATCAATTATCATATCAATCCTCTTGAAAGGATTTTCTTCCTCTACGAAATAACCCAAGAAATCATTGTGCTTCATCTTTCTTTCTTCCTCAAGCTTTTTCATAAGTTCCCATTTTATCCTCCTATCAAATACCTGTTGAGGAGTGAAACAATTTCTGATTACATCTTCATAGTCAACCTAGTGAGTAATTGTAGCCTTCATAAGGATGGTTTGTCTTACAAAATTTATGTGACCCTCAAAGTCAAAAGCTCTTTCCTTTCCAAACTATAAAGAGTACATTAATTTTAGATAATTCTGCAACTCTTCAAGTGTATTAGATCCCACTGATAGTTCCCAAAATGTTGTCAAATTGGGTAGAAATGTACCCTTCCTTTGTTTACTGATGACATCATTTTCCATCCATAGCATCTGCCACATGAACTCTAAAAAGGATAATCGAAGGGGACAAACTTTGGCAGTATATGTGGGGCCTGTGGGCATCCATAAATCCTAATTATTGTGGTATCTGGTAGAAAAAACCAATCACTGAAGTTATGAGTATGGCCTTGCTCAGGTTTCAAAACCAAAGGTCTTGACAATTGTAGCACAAGTGTGTGTAGTCTTGGTGGTTGGTGGCCAAGAAATGTCATAATTCTATACACAAACTCATCATAAAATATCACATAATTTGAATTCTTACATATGTTGTCCCATATATAACACCATAGTTGCACTGACAACAAATTCCCCTGCTTGTCAATCTGACCCAAACACATCCTCTTGCTCCATCTATCTTTATTTTTGTATAATATCAGGTGGCACAACAAAGAGTATTGCCTAAATGTTATGTAGGCTCTATTTTCCCTGACTTGTAGAAATGCTTCATGGAATGCTTTCTCAATAAATGAGGAAAAATCATATTCAATGTTCATCTTGGGGTTTTGGATCCTCATATCCATCATCATTAAACTAACTGGCATTCTCTCTTTTGCATCTATCCCAAGTACTTGACAGAGAGCAAAGTAGGTTTTCTTGAAATAGAATTGGAAATCTAAGACTTCAAATGGTTCAGTAGCAGAATGGGATATAGGAATCACCCTGTTGTTCACACCCCTTTTCATGTAAATGGGGCCTTCATCACCTCTATGTGTTTTCCTCAATCTAGTATATTCTTCTTTACTTCTTTGCAAATCAATTTTAGTCAGGGATTGTTTGTTTAGGTCAAAACATTGATGGCCGCTTTATTCAACACAACTAATGGTGAACCATCTAGCAATCTTACAGACCTAGTAGCAAGATGATAACTCTGAGCCAATACTCTGATGAACTCTACATCTATAAAAATATTTGGGACAATTAACTTGGCCAAATCTAATGCCCATGGATTTGACACCAGAATCTTGCTCTCCCTTTTATCACAAAAGTACCAGAACAGTTCCCACCCGGAGATAGGGATAAAGGCATCTCTACAACTGTGAGCCATCATTAAAAACATTCTTAAATCCTCTCTCAATTGATTCAGGGAGTATATCCATGATAGACTAGTGTAAGGACCTCTTTTTAACATTAGATTCTTCATTTTTAGTTTGAGGTTCTTTTTTCTTGGGCGACATGATGACCTTTTTAGTTTCAGGTTCTTTCTTCTTGGGTGGAATGATGTTTAACATCTTACTTCTCCTAGTGTATCTGAAATGTAGAATTCCAAACAATCTTGTACTCATAAAACTCAATTCACAGTTTAATTATCTTACTTATCCTATACTTTTGAAATGCAGAATTCCAAAAAATCTTGTACTCGTAAAACTTAATTCACAAGAGTTTTGTGCACTCACCTGGGTTATGACGGTTGCAGAGCTTAACCTCTTCAAACTCCCAGCTCCCCACATGATATTTTTTGCAAATGAGTGCAAAGAGAATGTTGAATTCTTGGTTTAATGGCTTTTGAGCTTAGTCATGTCAACATTAATATCAACCTTATGCCAATTATTTTTCTCGTAGTTCGATTTTGAATATGCACCATTGATTTTACAAGATCGAATGGTTGATGTGATTCGTGCATTTAATATCACTTTATCACCACCACTTTCTATAACTGCCGCAAGATAGAGGGGTATAAACTACTATACCACATGCTTCTTTGCATTTCACCACGAGGTAGTGGGAACCTTACCTCTATACCGCAAGCTTGACTTGTTTATCTCGTGGTACTGCAATTTACATTAACGGTTACTACCATACCGCATGCGTCATCACATCCTTCTACAGTATAGCGGTTCATACCGCCCTACCGCATGCCTTTATGATCTTCCTCACAGGATGGCAGGTTATTCCCCGCTATACCACACCCTTCATTTTTCCTTCTCATGGTATGGTGGTAAGCATCTTCATGTTGTCTGTTACACATTGCCAGCCCACCAAGGGTTCATATTACTGTTGCGGGATTGCAGTAAGAGACTGTTAAGGGATTTGGAATGTTTTTAGCTAGACATGTTTTCACTTAAGTATATATATGATGAATTTTGGGCTTTGTATAGGTCTTTCAGTGTCAGTTAGACCTAAAAAAATTATATGTTCAGTAAAAAATAAAAAGGACTATAAGGGTCAAGGCTCGGGTCATGGAGCTCAAGGTTAATTGTGATGATGGAACTAAGAAAAATTTGAAGGTTCTAACACATCTCATGATGAACTAGACTATTTTTTTCCTTCATCCTGCTTGTGTTATGTTTTTATGAGTTCTTCTCTTGTGAATATATCCCTAAGAAAAAGATTGTCTGATACATGTAATTGTAAACATTTTCTTGGTTTTCGACAACAAATTATTTTTAATCTGTAAACTGAATTCTATTTTAAGTTTCCATTTGTATTTATCAACGGATTGGAAGTTCAACAGTTATCAACTTATGAACTCAATAATTTTTTATTGATTCAAGTGGTTGATTTATACATTATTATTTATTGACTTCAGGAAATGAAGACAAGGACTGTAAGGCACAAATTAGATGATAGTGATCATAATGTTCAAATTCCAGAGATAGAATATGAGTGTGTGTGTGTATTGAAAAAGTGGCCAAGAATAATAAATATTTTTTGAGTCTTGGTTTGAAAAGGAAAGTTGTAAATCCACTAAGTAGTATATTATATGTTTAATAGTGTTTAATCAAATTTTATAGGCAGGAGCTTTATGTATATAAGACATAATATGATATTGTTTTTTTTTTATAGGCAACAAAAAGAGTGCAAAGAAAATTTGGAGAAAAAATAAAAGGAAAAAAAGATACAGTGTCGCCATCTCGTAGAAGTCAATGCTATTGTGATTCAACAAATGCAATTGGTGAAAACGATAGTTGTGATGATGTGCAGCCTGGTATAGCACATGGTGATGTGCAGCCTGATATAACACATGTTGATGTGCAGCCTGATATAGCACATGGTGATGTACAACGTTGTGATGATCTCTTAGGACTAAGTCTAAGTGAAATTATTGAAAAACATCAAGGAAAAGGAACAGCGGGTCTGCAGATGCTTTTTCAACATTAAAGGATGTGTTTAATAATGTGGAATCCATAGAGA
>VDFB02000007.1:8029110-8071610 GCA_007258455.2 Sequoia sempervirens | reverse complement strand
CTTTCACCGACATGAACAGGGTACGCACATTTAATGCCTCATTGACTTTATTTCCAAAACTCTTCAAGGGCCGACGTGTTCAGGAACTGACTCATTTTTTGTAAACCCTAGGGCGGGGGCCGACACTTTTTCTATTTTTTTGTTGTATATATGGCATTTTTGCCTCTTTGTAAAGGGAGTTCTTGGTTAAGATATTTTCGAAAGAGCATCATTCAGACTTTGTAACTCATTTTTATGAATACTACATATTTGTAATACATAGACTCTTTATTATTCTCAATAGAAAGTCATTTCCTTCACTGATTTCCTTTGTTGTTTAGTATTGGTTGTGAATTGCATGATAAAATTATGTGCAATCTTTTATTTTATCAGATTCCTTTAGTACTGGATGCAAAGAATATTATGTCATAGTGCAGGTTTATGTTAGTGATCTTTTTCTATTGCATTTATATCTATTAAAACATCATTGTTTTCCTTGTGTTAAGCATTAGAATAGTCAGAACCTTACATAGAATCACTTTTGCATACATAAATCTCTGTGTTGTGAGATTGTTTAGCTTTATTGAGATTTTTGTGAGTTTCAACAGTCTTGTCAAATTTTATCTTTGGTGTACCACTTGTTAGTGATAGGTTTTAAATTTCAAGCATATCCTTGTTACTTTGTTCCTTATCATTTTTAGTATTTCCAAGTTATCTTAAGGGGAACCAGCCCATAATCTGGAGGTTCACTTCATTCCCAGGTCACCCACAACCTCAAAGTGTTCCCATGTGTCAATAGGTTGCTACAGTTCATAGCTTAGCAAGGGTGCAAATCTTATTTGACAACAATTTTTGGCATGCCCGGTGGGACTAAGAACTATTTTTCAGTCTTAAAACAGAATTATCATACTGTTGTTTGGTATGTGCAACAGAAATTGCAGTCTTTAAGAGACAAATTTTAGCATACTTGGCGACTCTGAGCTCATATTTAGCAATTCCAGTGCATTACTGCTCATGAGAAGAGTGCAGACTAGGAGTAACTCACCTGTTTTTGAGTATTTGTAGTTGTCCCCACCTAAAAGAAGGGGGAGGGAAGCCCAGAAGGTTCAAAAGACAGTTGTTTATTTCAGAAGATCCAAGTCAAATCCTTCTGTGAGAAGCCATACTGTTGTTCCTGTTATTATTGCTAAGAGCATCTTAGTTACAATGATTTCAATAGTGAGAAATCAGCCATTTATTGCTTTTAACCAAGGCAACCCACTGAATTTGGTTCAGCATGACAAAATTCTTGTTGCTGCCTTGAAAATTTTGCCATATTTTCATGGTGAGGATCGTACCACTCCAACAGAGCATATAAAATATGTTGCTAACCTATGTGTTGCTCATCATGTGATTGAAGAAAATGTTGCACTCAGATTGCTAGCAGTGTCATTTAAAGGAAAAGCCTTACAATGGTTCAGAGGCCTACCTATCAACTCCATAGCAACATGGGATGAGTTAGGCAGCCAGTTGTGCAAGTTTTTTGAAGATAAATCGGACCACTTGTCATTGGTGGAGCAGTTGTCTACAATCAAAAGAGCTCCTCATGAAGTTATGTTATATTTCAATCACTATTTCCAAAGGACGTGGGATAGAATTCCACAAATGGTAAGGCCTACTGCAAATCATGCATTTTTATACTATTTAAGAGCTTTAAATAGTGATATTTTTGTAATGATTCAATCAATGGGAGGGGATACACTTCCTACGGCATATGGTGTAGTTGTTAGAGCTGAAAACAGCCTCATACAGGCTGGTAAAATTGCCCCAAGACCACCTATGCCAATATTTCTTGCTATTCAGCCGCTAATCCCCATGCAATTACCTCCTTTGGTTGTTATTCCAAGTGCACCAGCATTGCCAGCACCTGATACCCAGCCTAACGGCCAAGTAAATGCATTTCCAACTTAGTCTAACGAATTGCAAGAGATTAAAGGCCTTCTAAGGACCTTTGGCAATGAGATGGTTAATCTCAAAAAATAGAAAAATCAAGGTTTTAATCCTTATCATCCCTCATTTTAGTCTAATTACCAGCAAAATCAGACCAATAGACCACCTTATCAGCCTTATAATCAAGGCCAAATATCTACTCCCAACCCAAGGCCATATCAAGCTTATGACTCCAATACTGCAAGCACTTCCAAAGAGCTTGCACCTGTCCAGAACAATTTAGTTCAAGATTATGAGTGGTGCTTTCCATGTAATCAATCCCATAATCAGAGCACCTGTGTAAATGGGTTGCTTAATCAAGCCTTGATGGTTCAGAACAGTTCAGCAATACAATCTAATGTGCCTATAGCAACTGAAGTACAACGGCAAGAGCAATAGACACATGAGTCTACATTCCTAAACTGGCAAGGGGGAGAATTTTTTGGAGTGAACCACGCTGATTCTTCAATTGCAGACAACACACATAGTAAAAAGAGGGCAATAGATGAAGGGCATCAACCTAATACAGTTCAAACTCAATCGAAACAAGGGGTGAACCAGAATCTGAATGCTACCAAGAGGGAAGCCTTTGTTAGGCAAGCAAAAATTTGATTCACCAGTCCAGGGGCCTTCAGTTAAAGGTGATGTTATTCCTCCTAAAGGTCAAGTTAAACCTGCTACATCTTTCAATATACTTGAGCATATGAAGAAAATTAATGTACCCATGTCAATATGGGATTCTTTGAGTATTCTGGGTTAAAAGGACTTGCTTCAATCTACTTTATCAAGTTTAAGTGTCTCAGATGAGCCTAGTGTAGAAAAGGAGAAAGTTGTGTTGACGAGTATTATTGTTAGTGATAAAGAACAACAAGCTGCTAAGGCCAAGCCACCTCCTTTTTATTTGTCATTAATCATAGGAGATCATCTTGTTCACAATTGTATGATTGACTTAGGGGCTAGTAGTTCAGTTATGCCCAAACAAATTGTTGATAAGTTGGGAATTGAATATGAGCCACTAGAAAAGGGGGTAGTACAATTGGATGGTACTGTTGTTAACATAGTAGGGGTCATTAAAAATTTGAGCCTAACTTTACATGCCTGTCCAAATTTTGCAATACCACAGGATATCTACATTATTGAGTTACCCTCGTACTTTTCCCTTTGTTTATCTAGGGATTTTACGGCCAAGATAGGTGGTTACCTATCCTCTGATTGGTCTCATATGTTGTTCAGAACCAGGTATGGTACTAGAGTCACTGTTAAATCAGAACCCATAGCCAAAATTCATATTGAACCTTACAATACATTTCCTATTAATGCCAACTTGTTTACAAGTGTACAAGTGGAGCAGCCTGTTGTTCAAGAGGCTAAAATTCAAATGGAAAGAACATCAGATATTCTTCCTAAAGAGCGGGTATCTCAAACTCATGAAGTTGGTACATGTAAGCAGTTGGAGGAGGTTGACATTGGTGTTTATATGATGCATGATACTGACTCTTTTATGCCTAATATTGAAAAGGACAAAGAACAACACAATGAACAACATGAAAATGATGTGTGGGAGTTGTATTTTGATGGCTCAAGGAGTAGGGTAGGTGTTGGTGGTGGATGTATGCTGGTATCACCAAAAGGTCAGGAGTACTATTTAGCTTTCAGATTATGTTTTAGCTGTTCTAATAATTCTGCTAAATATGAAGCCCTAGTCTAGGGCTTGGAGTGGGAAAGACAGAGAGGTATTAGTTGTCTAAAGGTTTATGGTGATAGCGAGTTGGTTGTCAATCAGGTGAGAAAGCTTAATGTTGTGAAAAATGATATACTCAGGTCTTATAGGAATAGAGTATGGGACCTCTTAGAGGGATTTGAAGCATTTAATCTGATTTCCATTCCCATAACTCAGAATAAACATGTTGATAGATTAATTGTAGGAGTTGAACATGATATTCCAAAAGAAGTTTGCAATGATAAAACTAATCAACATATTAAGATTGTAGTTAGGCTTGTTGTGCCTGATAATAATATACACTGGCAAGTCTTTGATAGTGACCAACAGATTGTTAGCTTTTTAAGAGAAGAAGTTGAGTTCTCACATACCAATCACGAAAAGTTACAGCACCAGTACAGTGACCAGATTATTCAGCTCAAAAACAACAAGTTTCCAAAAGGCTTGGTCACTTTAGAATATGTTTTTAATACAGACGATGAAGTTAGAAAACCCAAGGGCAGTATTCAAGTTCAGCAAGATCACTACGAAGAAGTTGAAGTTTTCAAAGAAAAGCTTCTTAAGTTAGGCAAGGTATGTACAGTTAAAGAGAAGCATGTTTTTATTCAACTTTGTCAAGAATTTAATGATATCTTTGCCTGGAAATATATTGATTTAAAGGGATTTAATCCCCAGCTTGCTCAACATACCATTGAACTTGAGCCTAATGTCAAACCTGTTAGGCAAAAAAAGAGGCCCTTGAGTCCTAAGTTAGAGCCTTTGATGAAAAAGGAACTAGATAAGTTGATTGAAAGCAACATTATTTTCCCCATTAAGCATACCTCATGGGTTTCAAACCTAGTACCAGTAAGGAAGAAAAATAGTGAAATAAGACTCTGTGTAGATTTTCGTGACTTAAATAGGGCCTCCTTAAAAGACCATCATCCTCTGCCTTCTATGGAGCAGATAATTCAGGTAGTTTCAGGGGCTGAAAAGTTTTCCTTATTAGATGGTTATTCTGGTTCCAACCAGATATTAGTGAAAAAAAAAAGATCAGTACAAAACAACCTTCACCACAAAATGGGGAACTGTGGCCTATCAGAAAATTCCCTTTGGTTTATCTAATGCTGCGGCAACCTTTCAAAAAGCCATGGATATGGCCTTTCAGGGTTTAATGTACAAGATAGTCTTAGTCTATCTTGATGATATCATTGTTTTTTCTAAGGAGGCTAAGGATCATCTGAATCATTTGAGGCAATTTTTTTAGAAATGCAGGGAATTTGGGATATCACTTAATCCCAAAAAGTGTGTTTTTTGTTCACAAAGGAAGATTGCTTGGTTATGTGGTGTCTAAACAGGGTATTACTATTGACCTTGAAAGAATAAGTGCTATCTTAGCTCTTCCTTTACCAACGCACAAGAAAGGTTTGCAGAGTTTTATTGGTAGGATTAACTTTGTTAGGAGGTTTATCCCTGACATTGCTGATTTATTAAGTCCACTAACTCATATGTTGAGAAAGAATGTACCTTTCAGCTGGACTAAGGATGGGAAAAGAAGTTTTGAGCTTATAAAAGAGGCATTAGCAGCTGCACCTACACTTTTGAATCCTAATTTTTCTAAAGATTTCATTTTATATGCCTATGGAAATATTGATTCACTTTCAACCATGCTTGTACAACGAAATGATGAAGGATCTGAACAGCCTGTGGCGTTCTTCAGTCAGGGACTCAAAGATTATGAGCTCAAGTATACTTTTGTAGAGAAACATGTTCTTGCTGTTATAAGAAGCTTAAAGAAGTTCAGGCACATGCTTTCCAATAACAAGATTATACTAATGGTTTCTCATCCAAGTGTGAAAGAGTTTTTACTAAACAAAGATTTGGGTGATAAAAGAGTTGGTTGGGTCACTAAGGTGATGGAGTATGACCTTGAAATAAAGGTTACCAAACTAATAAGAGGGAGAGGTCTCTGTGAATAGCTTATAGAGGACAACAACAACAACATAAAGGAGGAAGAAGGTTATGTTTTAGCACTTCAAGATGGACAACAAGCTGCTATACCTGCTCCTACAGGTTGGATTGCAGAAATGACACATTTTTTATTGATTAGTGAGTGCCCTCCCGATCTAACTAAATCTAGAAGAAGGTATTATCAATTGCAATCCATACCTTATGTTCTTTTAAATGGTTTACTATTTAGGAGATATTTTCATGTCCTGTTGAGATGTATTGAAGCTGACCAGGTTGATAGAGTATTGCATGAATTCCATCAAGGGTCAGCTGGTGGACACTTTTCTCCAAGAGCTACAACTCTTAAAATAATGAAAGGAGGCTATTACTGGCCTACCTTATTTAGAGATGCTCATTTATGGGTGAGGAAGAGTAGGGAATGTGCCATTTTTGCTAGAAAGGAGAAGTTGGCCGCCCTCCCGCTGCAACCAATTCAAATTGATCAGCCCTTCATGAAATGGGGTTTAGATTTCATTGGGGTTATAAACCCACCATCAAGTGTAGGCCACAAGTGGGTGCTCACAACCATTGATTATTTTTCAAAATGGACTGAAGTTGTGGCACTCAAAGAGGCTAATGAATATGCTGTCCTGAATTTCTATGAAGAGTTAGTTACCAGATTCAGTATCCCATATTCTATTATCTCAGACAATGCCCTTGATTTTGTGAGTGTTAAATTTTTTGACTAGGCTATCAAGAATGGTATATATATGAATACATCCTCTAATTATTATCTCCAG
Source organism: Sequoia sempervirens (assembly GCA_007258455.2). Lineage (NCBI taxonomy): Eukaryota > Viridiplantae > Streptophyta > Pinopsida > Cupressales > Cupressaceae > Sequoia > Sequoia sempervirens. Next base: position 8,065,214 of record VDFB02000007.1, on the reverse strand, counting down.
GGCAATGGACAGGCTGAGTCCACTAACAAGAATCTCCTGAGGATCATTAAGAGAACTATGGAAGACAATCAAAGAGCCTGGCACACCAAGTTGAAATCAGCCTTGTGGGCTGATAGGATTACGTCAAAAAGGTCTACAGGACTTTCTCCATACATGTTAGTGTACGGAAAAGAGGCAAGACTGCCTATTTCAGTTGAACTCCCAACCCTTGATCTGGTAAACCAGCTTGATATGATTGAGGAGGAGCCTATGACAACAAGGTTAGCTCAGTTAATTAAACTTGAAGAACTCAGAGCTGAAGCAATGAAAAAGATTGAGCAACGTCAGGCTCAAATGAAAAGGTCATTCGATAAAAAGGTGTCTCCCAAAGTGTTCCAGGAAGGTGACATGGTGCTAAAGTGGGATGAATTGAAAATTAGGCCTGGAAAGCACTCCAAATTTGATGCATTTTGGACCGGGCCATATATCATCACTGAGAAGAAACAACATAATGCTTTCCAGCTATCTAAGTTGGATGGTATAGCAGAACTAATCCCAGTGAATGGGATTCACCTCAAACATTTCTTTTGAGGTATGGATCTAAATTTGTACATAGCTGTTAAAATTCTAGATATCAATAAGTGCTTCCGCACATTATATCAGATGCATTTTTCATTCCCTAAGTGTTGTTTCAGCACAAATGAACAGTTCTCCTTCTACTGTTTTGTCTTGGATGGGCCAAGGCCTCGTATGTGTCTGTCTTCTAAGTTACTGGAGTCCTGGGTGAGTTTTCTAGGGGTGGGTCTAGGTTCCCAATGACTCCATGCCCAATGGATAGGCCTAGGCTACTTGTTTGCATGTTTAGCAGGAAAACATCCAGCTAAGATCGCCAGAGATGTTACCCGATTTTCACCTGCGGGCTCAATTAGGCAGGGCAATCTATGTCGTCAAGTGTTCATGAAGGCCAAATGGAGGAACATTTGCATCAAGGTTACATATTTTCTAACTTGTTTGCTTCTTGTGCAGCTGCAAGGGAAAATTATGTTTTAAATTCGGCACATGGATTAAATGTGGCTCCCATAGGGGTTGAGCCCAGCGTGTAGGTGTTCGGTTTTTATTGGGAGGGTCTTCATCTTATGTTTTTTCCTTGTTTTCCCCTTTCTGTTTTGTTTTCTTTGTCCCCTTTTATTTTTGTTCTGTCGGAGGAGGAGTCGGAACCGAAACCGAACATTGAAACTTTTCCAAAGTTCCAGTTTTTGTTTTTGTTCCGGTTCCGGTTCCAGTTTTGTGCTTTGTGCGTTTGTTTTCTTTTGACCTTTTGTTTGACTGTGGGGTGGTTTTTCCCTTTGTTTCTTTTTTTGGCATTTTTCTCATTTTCACTTTGTGTTCTGTCGAAGGCGAAGTTGGAACCGAAACCGAACATTGAAATTTTTTCCAAAGTTCCAGTTTTTGTTTCTATTCCGGTCTCAGTCTCGGTTCCGCCCGTTCTTCTTTTCTTTGCTTTTTTCGTTGCCGGTGATCGAGGGAGGTTTCTTTCTCTTTGATCTTCTTTGTGTTTTTCTTTCTTCCCTTTTTCTTTGTGTGTTGTTAGAGGTGGATCCAGAACTATAACCGAACCTAAACTTGGAAAAGTTTCATGGTCTCGTTTCTATTCCGCTTCTACCCCCTGCTGTGTTTCACCTGGGATCGGTTTTGGTTCCAATCCCGCTTTGCTTTCTTTTGTTTGGGGGTTCTTTACTTTGGCAGAGGAGGAATCAGAATGGGGGATGGACTTGGAAATGTTGGTTAGTTTCATTTTTAGTTTCCATCCCGACTCTGACTCCTTTTCTTTTTGAATGCTCGGGTCACCATGACATTTCGATCATTGTGAGTTTTCTATTTCTCTCCGCTCGGGGAGAACTCTCGCCGACAGTTGTTCACAAGGGTGTCATAGGGCAGGACTCTTGGCCGAATGGTTTTCTCTCAGTGTGATGTCTTGCCAACTGAGGAAGTCTCACCGACGGGGGGGCACTTCGGCATAGCATTGAGGCTCACCAAGACCTTGTTCTGACTTATTGGTCTTGCCGATGGATGTGTTCATGTTGGGCTTCGCCGAGACTCTTGCCGATGGTCTGGTCGGAGTGATATCTACTGTCGAGTGCTTTTGCTGTGAACTCTTGCCGATGACTAATAGTCTCGTCGACAGGTGTTTTGACATCGGTAAGACTGAAGGGCTCTATATGACTCATAGCAAAAGCGATTGTCTTGCTGATGGGTTTGCCGTGGACTTCGGTGAAAGGTCTCGCTGGTCTTTCCGATGGGTATGTATATCTTTGGTGGAACTCCTGGCAACAGGTAGCGTCGGGGAAAGGTGTTACCCTCAATATGAACTCTTTGTCGATGACTGTTGGTCTCACCGATGGAAGGATGCTTCGATGTGACATGGGGGATCGCTATTTTGTCTTGCCAATAGCGATGGTCTGGGCGATAGTGTTGGATATCGGTATGACTCTTGTAGCTCATTGTAAACTCTTGCCGATAGTGGTAAGTTATGCTGATAGCTGTTGTGGAGCATTATAGCATCGGGGTGACATGGCTAGTGTCTCACCGACATGCATTTCTGCAGGAATAACTTTTGACCATTTGAGGATCCCACGTGGTATCTGTTCAACCAATCAGAGGAAGCTGAAGGAAAAATGTGGCAATTCGACTGGTGAGAAGAAGATCAACAGACTGTGTGCAGTATGGATCTACTTTGTGATCGAAGATGATGATCGGATTGATGAACAGTGGTGTTTGTCTGTAAATATCTAGACGGGAAAATCAGATGCTGCTTCTCAAGGGGGTCAACTTGCGGAAATATCTATAACGAGAGGGAAGCATAAAGGAAGAAGCCGCGAGTCTCAATGACAGCTGGGATGTCTACTGGAAAAGGTAGATCAACATTAATGACCATACTTCAAAACATTCAAAGCAGCTCTGCAAAGAGGTCTCGAGGGTGTACACGAGGGTTGCGAGTTAATGCGATGGTTGCAAAAGATCTGAAGGCCACGCATGGAGAAATCCTTCACCGACATGAATAGGGTACACACATTTAATGCCTCATTGACTTTATTTCCAAAACTCTTCAAGGGCCGACATGTTCAGGAACCAACTCATTTTTTGTAAACCCTAGGGCGAGGGCCAACACTTTTTCAATTTTTTTGTTGTATATATGGCATTTTTGCCTCTTTGTAAAGGGAGTTCTTGGTTAAGAGATTGTTGAAAGAGCATCATCAGACTTTGTAACTCATTTTTATGAATACTACATATTTGTAATACAGAGACTCCTTATTATTCTCAATAGAAATTCATTTCCTTCACCGATTTCCTTTGTTGTTTAGTATTGGTTGTGAATTGCATGATAAAATTATGTGCAGTCTTTTATTTTATTAGATTCCTTCAGTACTAGATGCAAAGAATATTATGTCATAGTGCAGGTTTATGTTAGTGATATCTTTCTATTGCATTTATATATGTGAAAACATAATTGTTTTCCTTGTGTTAAGCATCAGAATAGTCAGAACCTTACATAGAATCACTTTTGCATACATAAATCTATGTGTTGTGAGATTGTTTAGCTTTATTGAGATTTATGTGAGTTTCAACAATCTTGTCAAATTTTATCTTTGGTGTACCACCTGTTAGTGATAGGTTTTAAATTTCAAGCATATCCTTCTTACTCTTTTCCTTATCGTTTTTAGTATTTTCAAGTTATCTTAAGGGGAACCAGCCCATAATCTGGAGGTTAACTTCATTCCCAGGTCACCCACAACCTCGAAGTGTTCCCATGTGTCAATAGGTTGCTACAGTTCATAGCTTAGCAAGGGTGCAAACCTTATTTGACAACAATTATGTTTAGATAAATCATGGAATTATCATTGTTAATCTTTAATTAGCTTTTTAGCAAGTTTATAGACTTAGATATTTAATAAATGAATTATTTAAGTGTAGGAAGATATTTATTAAATTGATTATTGTGCTTGGGATAAATAGAAGTATTAGTGAATTTCCTTACTTTGATTTTAATTGATGAAAATGGTTATTTGATTGAGAATTGGATGATTTATTATTTAAATTCCTTATAGTTAATGATATGGTGTTATTTAATTGGATGTGATATTTTACTTTGTTCTTGTATGGATTAACATTATCTCCAGGGGTTAGGGAAAGTGTGAATGCATTTCTATGGTTGCATCTTTTTGGTTCATGTTGATACCATGTGGGAATTTGTGGGTGGTACCCTGTTGTGAGTTATGATTCTTTTGGTTGAACATTGTGGTACCTGTTTCTTGGTTTTGGTTTTAGGGAAACCATAGGGGAGAGTGGCTCTTCTTGGGGCCAATGTACAAGTGGTCACCCTTGAAAGAGTTTCCCTAATTAAGTGAAAACCTAATTAATTTACTTAGTGGGTTGGGTTAGTTATCACATAACAAGATAAAAATATACACCTCACCCCTGTCGTTAGTGCTCCCAAAGGCTAAGGATGGGTGGGAAGACCTGGTCGATAAGGTCACTGCCTTGTCTTCATGAAAGGTAGATGGCTCCGCATGAGTCACCCTATGGGGCGACACCTTGAAACAAGATGTCTGGTTAACCATAGATGGAGGTGGCTCCTAGATTATAGGTAGTCTGGTGAATCCATGAAGGCCATGCGATGACACTCTCCCATTATGCCCCTCTGTTTCCCTTGTTCTTGTGCCTCTAGAGTTTTTTTAGTTGTTTATTTACTATTTATGTTTATGTTGTTCATGGGATTGAGTCTTGTGAAGTGTGTTCTTTATGTTTGAGTTTGTGGTTGAGGGTTCTTTCTTATTGACTCCTTGCATGGGGGGTATTCCTTCGGGTCCACACGGTTAGGTGGAAACCTGCAATGCACCCATTGGGTACCTAGTTGTAATTGTGGCGTGGATGCAGTTGCATTGATTTTGGAGCTCGCACGGAGAAGATTGTACCTATGAAGAGTTCTCTTTCATTATTGTACTTTTGTATTATTGATTGTACCCTTCCAATGTTATAAGGGAAGTGGCCTTGTAATGTAACTCCGAGTTTATATTGTGTTGTATATGTGGAAATATATTCCACATTTGTAACTTTTAACTCTGAAGATGAATATAGTATTATGTGATTTATGTTTATGAATTTATATCTTATTCTTGTTGTACTTATATCATGTTTTATTCTCGTTTCTTTCTTTTGCTTTAGTTAGTACTGTTTATCGTTAATTGTTGGGTTTGTTTAAGTAACACACCATGTACCCCATAGGATTAGGTTAATGCTTTATGTTATATATGTTATATAAATGTTTATTTGTTGCATTGTGTAATTGTTATTTTCAAAAAAAAAATTATTATGTATTTGTTGTAGTTGTCCTATGGGGTTTGTGTGGCGGGGCGTTACAACTTGAACAATTTTGGCATGTATAAAAGATTTTTTTTTTCAGTATCATGAAGATGTTCAAATAACCTAGCAAGATTAAATAGTGTTGTGACTTTATCCCATGGTAACTCAAGTGAAACACCACCTTCTAGTCGATGGAAGAATTCTATATCCTTAAAGCGCACAGAAAAAACTGCATAATTGGCACTGGGGCTTTAATTTATGAATTCAATCCAAATGTCCTAATGCCTCCATAAAAATTTGTTGAGCCAAATCTAGTTCATCACACTCAAAATGAAGAACCCCAATGTTGTTTAACAATTCAATGGGTACTTCTTCTTTTCTCTTCTTTAGAAGAGACTTTGTTGTCTTAAGAGAATCTAAGGCTACACTTGGGTCTGTTGATATTAATAACTCACCCATCTTGATAAATGCATGGAATCACATGGATCTATATGAGTTACCTTTCTTAAAATTTCCAAAGACTTCTCTGCCTGCCCTTGCCGAGCATATATATGGCCTATAGCTTTGGTAGACATGTATGAAAAATGTGGTAGCATAGACAAGGCAATGAACTTTGGAGAAATGTAGTCTCATGGCGATGGAATGCCATGACAAGAATATTGTTATGGATTGTCATGGCATTCCATCACCATGAGACCACATTTCTTTGAGGTATTTTTTCAACCAGTTCACTGCCTTGTCTATGTTATTGCTTACTATTATGCTTTGATATATTTTTTCCAAGCATCCATAGCTTGTTTGAAAGCACTTGTTTTAGGCTTTTAGCCATAGCAGCAAGGCAATGAACTGTTTGATAAAATTCTTTGGTAGACAATATGTATGAAAAATGTGGTAGCATAGACAAGGCAGTAAACTATTTGAAAAAATGCCTCAAAGAAATTTGGTCTCATGGAATACCATGACAAGAAAATGCAATTGGAAACTACTCTTAGTTATTAGTTATGCAATGTGAAGTAATTGCATAACTGCTTAGGATGACTTTGTAAAAACTATATCAGTAATTGAAATTTTGTCATCTATCAGCATCTAGTTATTAGTTATGCAATGTGAAGTAATGCTTTAAGCTTGAAAGATGTGCAATGCAATGTAATCAGCAATGCAGATGATTATGAACAAATAATTGATACCAATTCATAATATACCCCTATATTCCAACCTAAAATACATAAAAAATCCAATCATACACAGCATTATCAACAAATAATTGAGACTAGAATTTGAGCACCAGATTAAATCTTCTTATCCATTGATTGCTTCAAATAGATATTACAATATAACATAAGTCTCCTCATATATGTTTCTATAAATTCCTATGATGATGATATCAAAATTCGGTCTTGGTTTCTCTTTTATAAGAGAAGCAACAAGCTTCAAACTGTTACAAAATATGGCATCTTTTCAAAATTCATGCCTCTTCGTATAAACTAGACTAAGCATTAGTTTTTCTTAAAACATAAAACAAAGAAAGTAGATAACTAATGAAGTCCATAGCACTCATGACACCATATTTTGTTAATCTTTGTAAGGCACCCATGATCACTGAAGATTTGTTCAAGGTCCTTTCTCCATATTAGTGTAACTGAATGTGTGGCTCTTCCACTGTGGCAGCCCCAAGGCCTACTATTTGGGGGGAGGACCCATATACCTCTGCTCCCACTTGTACATTGTATAATCATGTGGCCATTTGTATTCTTGAATTTTCAATATATTTGCAAGGTGAATCTTCCATCGGTTGTCTAGTAACACCCTGCCATCCATGATAAACTTAGAATATCTAGCATCCAATTCTATTACTCCATCCATGATTAAGTCGAACCTGACAAGACTCAACTCACCATCCTCTTGTATGTGAGTGATGCACTATGGAACAATCTTGCCAAATTCATTCTTCCATTCGTTGAGGTCCTTCAAGTGGTCATCATCTTTCAATAGTTTTGGCACAAACCACTGTTTTAGAGTATGAAATGAATTTATTCTTGTTCTGATCTTTTGGTCCTCTCCTTGCATATATTGGAATTCATCTATAACTATTTTGGCCATTTTCTCTATAGGTTTTAATGATGTAGGAGCCTCAATATTCCTCTGTAATATTCTGCACAAGGTTACCAATGTGTGGTGTATGGGCTGCCAATTCTTAAAAATGGGATCCAGTATGGGTAGATGTGTTTTCATTTGATCAATTGCTTGTGTTAGTGAGTTGTAGCAAGCGTACACACTTTCCAACTTATCCACAATTAGCTTTATCCTATGCTTGAGAAGCTTCTCTAGAACATTGCAAATTTTCTTATTCGCTCCTTCCTTACCCTCATTGTTGGATTTCTTTAACTCTTCAATATTATGTCTAAGAATGCTCACTTGTTCAGTAGAAGTACTTTCTATATCAACTAGTGGAGCAAGAGGACGTTAGTATAACATTATTTCCTTATTCTGTGAGGGGCCTGCTCCTTTCAATTGTTCCTTCAACTTCACATTTTCCATGACCAATTTATTGACTTCATCATTTAAAACCTTTTGTTCCTTTTCATACTCTCCCAATCTAGCTTCCATATCCTTAACTGCAACTTGGGTGAACATAGTTGAATGCATTGTCATGGTTGCAGCTTCTAAAGGAGATGTGTCCTTTAATGTTTTCACCATAGCTATCCCTTTCATTCCCCGCACTACATCTAGTAACCTTGGTTTTTGTGTACTCTTTTGTTTGGCCCAGAATGTCAAGGTTTCAATCTTAGGATTATACCCTATGCCACTTATCCCTTCATCTGAGTCAAACTCAGCACTCAGCATTGGGTCCTCCTATGTTCTCACTTGATCAAGTAAAATCATTTTCTTTAATTTCATACCAGGGACAATAAGTATATTACTTTTCAAAATCATCTCTCTAGCCTCTTGTGGGATGACATCAATATTATCAATCCTTAATTCATTAAAATTTCGGGCTACTATCTGGTCATGTTGGGATTCCTCAACTCCCATCTTATTTATTTCAACCCTCGCTTCAAACTCTCTCATTTTCATCTTAACCCAAAAGTCTTTAAATTTAGGGGTTTTGATAAATTCATCATCTTCCAAAAACTTTTGAGTTGCAACTACCATGTCATCCTCATTCATTTCTCTTTCTCCTTGTACCTCAATATCAGCTCTAGCTTCAAGCCCGTGGGCTTCAATTTCAAGCATAGGTTGGTCCACTTCAACATCATCCTTGAAATGTCTTAACACATTAAATGCTTCTGTTGTATCTCCAACTTCCTCACTTATTTCATAGGAAACAAGTGGCTCTATCTTTTGTGTCTTTTTTTTTCGAAGGTGGTTGTCCAGGAAGTGATCCTGGAGAAGCATGACATACTGAAACAGTATCCAGAGTTGGTTTTGTAATTACAATATCACTCAACCTTTTAGAATACAATTTGGCAAGGTCCCTCGTAGCTGTTGCAGTCTTAATTAATTCATGAAACTTATCAATTATCATATCAATCCTCTTGAAAGGATTTTCTTCCTCTACGAAATAACCCAAGAAATCATTGTGCTTCATCTTTCTTTCTTCCTCAAGCTTTTTCATAAGTTCCCATTTTATCCTCCTATCAAATACCTGTTGAGGAGTGAAACAATTTCTGATTACATCTTCATAGTCAACCTAGTGAGTAATTGTAGCCTTCATAAGGATGGTTTGTCTTACAAAATTTATGTGACCCTCAAAGTCAAAAGCTCTTTCCTTTCCAAACTATAAAGAGTACATTAATTTTAGATAATTCTGCAACTCTTCAAGTGTATTAGATCCCACTGATAGTTCCCAAAATGTTGTCAAATTGGGTAGAAATGTACCCTTCCTTTGTTTACTGATGACATCATTTTCCATCCATAGCATCTGCCACATGAACTCTAAAAAGGATAATCGAAGGGGACAAACTTTGGCAGTATATGTGGGGCCTGTGGGCATCCATAAATCCTAATTATTGTGGTATCTGGTAGAAAAAACCAATCACTGAAGTTATGAGTATGGCCTTGCTCAGGTTTCAAAACCAAAGGTCTTGACAATTGTAGCACAAGTGTGTGTAGTCTTGGTGGTTGGTGGCCAAGAAATGTCATAATTCTATACACAAACTCATCATAAAATATCACATAATTTGAATTCTTACATATGTTGTCCCATATATAACACCATAGTTGCACTGACAACAAATTCCCCTGCTTGTCAATCTGACCCAAACACATCCTCTTGCTCCATCTATCTTTATTTTTGTATAATATCAGGTGGCACAACAAAGAGTATTGCCTAAATGTTATGTAGGCTCTATTTTCCCTGACTTGTAGAAATGCTTCATGGAATGCTTTCTCAATAAATGAGGAAAAATCATATTCAATGTTCATCTTGGGGTTTTGGATCCTCATATCCATCATCATTAAACTAACTGGCATTCTCTCTTTTGCATCTATCCCAAGTACTTGACAGAGAGCAAAGTAGGTTTTCTTGAAATAGAATTGGAAATCTAAGACTTCAAATGGTTCAGTAGCAGAATGGGATATAGGAATCACCCTGTTGTTCACACCCCTTTTCATGTAAATGGGGCCTTCATCACCTCTATGTGTTTTCCTCAATCTAGTATATTCTTCTTTACTTCTTTGCAAATCAATTTTAGTCAGGGATTGTTTGTTTAGGTCAAAACATTGATGGCCGCTTTATTCAACACAACTAATGGTGAACCATCTAGCAATCTTACAGACCTAGTAGCAAGATGATAACTCTGAGCCAATACTCTGATGAACTCTACATCTATAAAAATATTTGGGACAATTAACTTGGCCAAATCTAATGCCCATGGATTTGACACCAGAATCTTGCTCTCCCTTTTATCACAAAAGTACCAGAACAGTTCCCACCCGGAGATAGGGATAAAGGCATCTCTACAACTGTGAGCCATCATTAAAAACATTCTTAAATCCTCTCTCAATTGATTCAGGGAGTATATCCATGATAGACTAGTGTAAGGACCTCTTTTTAACATTAGATTCTTCATTTTTAGTTTGAGGTTCTTTTTTCTTGGGCGACATGATGACCTTTTTAGTTTCAGGTTCTTTCTTCTTGGGTGGAATGATGTTTAACATCTTACTTCTCCTAGTGTATCTGAAATGTAGAATTCCAAACAATCTTGTACTCATAAAACTCAATTCACAGTTTAATTATCTTACTTATCCTATACTTTTGAAATGCAGAATTCCAAAAAATCTTGTACTCGTAAAACTTAATTCACAAGAGTTTTGTGCACTCACCTGGGTTATGACGGTTGCAGAGCTTAACCTCTTCAAACTCCCAGCTCCCCACATGATATTTTTTGCAAATGAGTGCAAAGAGAATGTTGAATTCTTGGTTTAATGGCTTTTGAGCTTAGTCATGTCAACATTAATATCAACCTTATGCCAATTATTTTTCTCGTAGTTCGATTTTGAATATGCACCATTGATTTTACAAGATCGAATGGTTGATGTGATTCGTGCATTTAATATCACTTTATCACCACCACTTTCTATAACTGCCGCAAGATAGAGGGGTATAAACTACTATACCACATGCTTCTTTGCATTTCACCACGAGGTAGTGGGAACCTTACCTCTATACCGCAAGCTTGACTTGTTTATCTCGTGGTACTGCAATTTACATTAACGGTTACTACCATACCGCATGCGTCATCACATCCTTCTACAGTATAGCGGTTCATACCGCCCTACCGCATGCCTTTATGATCTTCCTCACAGGATGGCAGGTTATTCCCCGCTATACCACACCCTTCATTTTTCCTTCTCATGGTATGGTGGTAAGCATCTTCATGTTGTCTGTTACACATTGCCAGCCCACCAAGGGTTCATATTACTGTTGCGGGATTGCAGTAAGAGACTGTTAAGGGATTTGGAATGTTTTTAGCTAGACATGTTTTCACTTAAGTATATATATGATGAATTTTGGGCTTTGTATAGGTCTTTCAGTGTCAGTTAGACCTAAAAAAATTATATGTTCAGTAAAAAATAAAAAGGACTATAAGGGTCAAGGCTCGGGTCATGGAGCTCAAGGTTAATTGTGATGATGGAACTAAGAAAAATTTGAAGGTTCTAACACATCTCATGATGAACTAGACTATTTTTTTCCTTCATCCTGCTTGTGTTATGTTTTTATGAGTTCTTCTCTTGTGAATATATCCCTAAGAAAAAGATTGTCTGATACATGTAATTGTAAACATTTTCTTGGTTTTCGACAACAAATTATTTTTAATCTGTAAACTGAATTCTATTTTAAGTTTCCATTTGTATTTATCAACGGATTGGAAGTTCAACAGTTATCAACTTATGAACTCAATAATTTTTTATTGATTCAAGTGGTTGATTTATACATTATTATTTATTGACTTCAGGAAATGAAGACAAGGACTGTAAGGCACAAATTAGATGATAGTGATCATAATGTTCAAATTCCAGAGATAGAATATGAGTGTGTGTGTGTATTGAAAAAGTGGCCAAGAATAATAAATATTTTTTGAGTCTTGGTTTGAAAAGGAAAGTTGTAAATCCACTAAGTAGTATATTATATGTTTAATAGTGTTTAATCAAATTTTATAGGCAGGAGCTTTATGTATATAAGACATAATATGATATTGTTTTTTTTTTATAGGCAACAAAAAGAGTGCAAAGAAAATTTGGAGAAAAAATAAAAGGAAAAAAAGATACAGTGTCGCCATCTCGTAGAAGTCAATGCTATTGTGATTCAACAAATGCAATTGGTGAAAACGATAGTTGTGATGATGTGCAGCCTGGTATAGCACATGGTGATGTGCAGCCTGATATAACACATGTTGATGTGCAGCCTGATATAGCACATGGTGATGTACAACGTTGTGATGATCTCTTAGGACTAAGTCTAAGTGAAATTATTGAAAAACATCAAGGAAAAGGAACAGCGGGTCTGCAGATGCTTTTTCAACATTAAAGGATGTGTTTAATAATGTGGAATCCATAGAGACCGGTACTGATCTACCTACTCATGCCACACCTGATGTGTCCAAGGAGCATGAAGTTTTGGTTAATGAAAGTCATGAAGAGAGATTGAATGCATCTGTTGTGCCTCAAAGTGCACCTGTTGCATCTAGAACTTTTGATGGAAGTAGTGGATCAGCTAGAAATACTTGTAGTGGTAATTTAATATAAGATGTGGATGCTTTTATCAAAAGACAAATATTGAGTCAAGATTTGTACAGATCTACTGAGAGGAATGCAAAAGAAAGAAAATTAGAAGGCAAGAAGTCATTCTTGCTTGAGGTATCAAGAGATGGTGAGCCCATTGGGCCAAATGCTACAAGGTGGACCACTAAGTTTGGTGTAAGATGTAGGGCCTATTTGGATATTTGAAAATCAAATTTTGCAAATCAAGATCCACAAGCTATGGAAAATGATTTTGAGACTACTAGTGGACAAATCCTTGGAAAATATTGGAAGCAAAGGATGAGAGTTTTGATGAACAATTATAGATACATGTGCATAAAAACAATCATGTTGGGAAAAGAGAGGTTCGACTCTAGTCTATCTCCCAAAGAGTGGGAGGTATTGAGAGAAATTATGCATTCCGAAGACTATTTGGTAAAGAGTAATAGAGACAAGAGAGCAAGAGATAATGTGAGGGCTAGATATACATTTGGTTGAGGTGGGTTGCACGCTAAAATGGACAAATTTGCAATAAGTGTATGGCGTTTTGGTTCAATTTACATTATGACATTATTTATTTCAATTTTTTATTGAACTGACTATAGGTTGAAATTGACATTGTATTTTAGGTGGAAAACAGTAATAGAGAAGAAGGTGTAGAAGATATTGCAATTATATGGCAACACTAGATGCTAGTAAATCTAAGAGTAGGATGAAGTTGAAATCTAGTTCGTCAATAGAGATTTCACAGCCATCTATTCAATGCCCAATAGGAGCCACTATAGATCATGTCAACTCATATGAACAAGGGTACCAAAAGGTAATGAATTGCATATTAGGTCTCAGTCACCAAGTTTTGCAGTTGTTTGAAACTATTAACCCTATGGTTTCTGCACGGAATGAGCATAAATCCATGGATTCAAATGAGGTAAGAGGCTCTATTGATCTCATTTCTTCTTGTTTGGAAGTTCTATACAAATGCCTCTTAATATGTAGACTATTGAAATCTGAACATAGAAGAATCCAACCCTGTTTCTTTATTGGAGTGATCCAAAAAATGTTCTTTTGGACAAATTTATAGAATGCATTATTTACTTGACTATTGAATGCTTTGTATATTTTTTTGCACGATGGCTAAACCACATGCAGAGAAAAAATTTCAAATCAATAGGAAAACAAAAACGCCTTTAGGGTGTCAACAGAGCTGTCGATATTGATAGTGATGAAGTGGACACGAATGTGCAGCACAATTGTCTTAGTTGTCCTAAAGTTGAGGTAATTAATATAATAGTTTTCAATTATTTGTCCCAATGTTTGTCATTCTTCATGCTTAAAATGTTCTTTTGGACAAAAATTTATAGTTTTGCATTCTTTACTTGAGTTATATTAATTTTTGCATGATGATTAAACCACATGATGTAGAGAAACTATATGAAAGAAGGACAAAAAGAAAAAGTCCCTATCAATAGAACTCTCCGCAAAGCTATACAACTTAATGTCTGCGATGACGTTGATAGTGGTTATGATGATGAACTCGACGAGAATGCACATGATATTCATAGTGGTAGTCGTGTTGAACTCGAGGTGAGTGTTATGAACCACATGCAAGTAAGTACTATTCAAGTAAGTAATGGTTGTTTTATTATGTAAATAAGGGTAAACATTACCTATTTGATAGAAGTTGGACGTTAGAATAGTAGTGAAGTGTAATTAGCTAGTATACATAGATTACGGAATTAAGGGAGAACATTTAACTTACATATGGAAGCTTAGAGCTTAGTTTTAATAGAGTGTTTTATAAAAGCACATACAAAAATTGATTTGTTCCAAGACATAAGGCATTACATACAACTATCAAAAACAATATAATGTGTGTTTTATATCTCAATATAATGTGTTTTTTTTTTTTGCAGACATTTATTGATAAACTCCAAGAAGGGGATACAGTTGAGGTGTTTGATCTGCATGATGGTGTTGTTGGGGGCATTGGGTGGATTCACTTACTATCTATTGTACATGGAGTCACATTGAAAGGAACAGGAGATGCAAATGTATGTATTTTATAGGTCTCAAGTAACATATCCCTTCCTCATCAAGACAAAATAGATGGAGTTGTCCATCTAAAAGAGAAAATAGGGACCTTCATATGGTGGCCACTAAAATATTTGAAAAAAAATCATAGAGTTAGTTGTAAGTGCAGAAGAGAAAAAGAAGGGTTAACAACAGCAAAGTGTGGAGAGTGAAGTTGCAGACAAAGAATGTACTGAGCCTGAATAAGTTGAACCCAAACAAAAACCAGAAAATTTGATTTGGGTGTACATTATGTGAGTAGAACAGAGAATGTTTTATCTTATTGCACCTGTAATGTAAAACCCCTTGATTATGTTTTTCTCTTTTTGTTTGGGTTCCACTCATTCAAAATGGTGCATTATAGAAGAGGGGTTATGTTGTTGTGTAAGCAATAGACGCAGAGAATAGGGGTGCAGAAAAAGAAGTAAATGCAGAGTAGATAAAGAGGTGTAGAGAAGAGGAAAATTTGCAGAGAGTGCAACATACATGTATGTGCAATTGCAAATAAGTTGCAACCTAGAATTGTCATCAAAATTGCAATATCTTGCATAACCAAAAAAATGCATTCTAACTTAGTTTTCTCAGTCACAACACTGAGAAACACACTTTGTAACAGTACATTTTTTAAAGCAAAGACACATTTTTGTCTTGAATCTGATGTAAGAACATGTTTTCTCAATAAAATTTTAGTATTTTATCTTCTTAATAGCCATTTCATTATGTGCAAATGAATGATTGATTATGTTTTTATGTTTTTTTATCTATTTAAACCTTAATTAAAGAATTGTCTCAAAATCCAACACTTATAGGCAGAAATCAGTGAACAAAAACAATTAAATAAACTACCAATTGACTAAATATACTACCAACTGACAGAAATAAATGTTAATAAATATGACTAAATATAATGATTATACAATTACTAAACAATGTATCAATATACCTATCAGTTGACAGAAATAAGTGACCAAAAACAATTAACTAAACTACCAAATTGATCAAAATGACGATTAAAATTAATGACTAAATACACTACCAATGGACGGAAATTAGTGAATAAAAATGACTAAATAAGTGACTAGTTAACATCAATCAATGACTAAATTAATGACAAAATATACTAGTGAATAAAAAAATGATTGAATAAGTGACCAATTTAAAACATTCAATGACTAAATTAATAACTAAATTACACACTGTCAAATCATCAAATTAACGACCAAATCGATGAATCAGACGACTAAATTAATGAGCAATTCAATCATTCAGATGACTAAACCAACGACCAAATCAATCAATCGGGTGACTAAATTAATGACCAAATCGATCCACTAAATGACTCAAAACGGTTTAGTCATCAATTTGGTCGCGTTATAAATGACTGGAAATAAAATACTACTGGTCATGCGACCATGTTCAATCATTTATAAGTAGTTTTTAGTAGTTTTTTTAGTAGTTTATTGATGTTTTTGTACTAGTGAGACAAACTACATGCATGATATCTGGTCTAGTAGCATTTAAGTATAGCAGTCCTCCAATCATTGATATATACTTGCTCTTATTAGCCTTAGGAGTTCTTTATTCTTACTCAATTTGCAACCAATAACCATGGGAGTACATACCGGTTTAGAGTCTTCCATCCCAAATCTCTTCAAAATTTCCTTGACATATTTTGATTGTGAAATGAATATACCTTTTTATGTCTAATTGATTTGAAGACCAAGGAAAAAGTTCATCTCCCCAAACATAGACATCTCAAACTCTTTATAATGCATCTCTTCTAAAAATTTCTTACACATAGCTTCATTTTCCCCAAAGATTATATCATTTACATACACAACCATAATCAAGATTTGATCTTTTTTAACCTTAAAGTAAAGACTACTATCTATGGTACCTTTACAGAAACTTTTCCACAACAAGTACATGTCCAACCTTGCATACCAAGCTCTAGGAGCTTGCTTCAAACCATAAAGTGCCTTCTTCAATCTACAATCCATATCAGGATTATTTGATAACTAAAAACCTTCCTCTAGTTGTTCAATATAAACCTCTTCTTCCAAATCACCATTCAAAAATTCAAACTTCATATCCATTTGATAAACTTTAAAATTATTGTGTGATGTAAAATCCAAAAAAATCCTAATAGCTTCCATTCTTGCCACCATAGAAAATGTCTCCTCAAAATCTATTCCTTCCACTTGTGAGTAACCTTTACACACAAGTATTGCCTTATTTATCACCACTTCTCCATTCTCTTCATCTTGTTCCAAAACACCCACTTAGTTCCAATAACATTCTTGTTTGTTGGTCTTGTGACAAGTTCCCAAGTTTGATTCATCTCAATATGCATCAGTTCTTCCTCCATAGCCTTGATCCAATGTTCATCTTTGCATGCTTCAATCACTGTTTTAGGTTCAACTTTGGAAAGTAAACATAAGTTTAATCGTTCTTCTATCATAGCATTCTTTCTTCTTGAAAAAACACGCCTACTCTTCTCACCAATGATTTGATCTTCTGAATTATTCTTTTGCACATACTTAGGGGTCTTAGGGATCCTTTCCAGAGCTTCTTCCTCTTCAACCTGCACTTCTTTTTCCTTACCATAATCTCTCTCTTCTTCTCTACAAGAGGACTCATCTGACTCATACCCATTTATCATCACTAAAATTTTGTGTAATCCTTCATCTACCTTGCCACTTTCACTTTCAGCAATCTTTTTCAGCCTCTTATTGCAGCACCAAAAGCCTTGTTTTTTGTAGAATATCCAAGGATGATTCCTTCATCAGATCTTGTATCAAACTTTCCTAAGTTTTCTTCATCTCTTCTAATATAGAATTTTCTTCCAAACACTTTGTAGTCACTAGTACACAAACAACAATATATGACTAAATAAACTACTAAAAATTGCATATAAATAACTAACTTTAGTCACGTGACTATTAGTGGTTTATTTGTAGTCATTTATAACACCACTAAATTTATGACTAAACTATTTTAGTCATTTATTTAGTTATTGATTTTTAGTCATTGATTTGGTCATTGATTTTGTCATTGATTTAGTCATTAATTTAGTCATTTATTTAGTCATGGTAGTGATTTATTTAGTCATATATTTAATCATTGATTGTTGTTAACTTGTCATTTATTTAGTCATGGTAGTCATATATTTAGTCATATATTTAGTCATTAATTTAGTCATTAATTTAGTCATATATTTAGTCATTAATTTAGTCATTACTTTAGTCATTAATTTAGTCATATTTAGTCATTAATTTAGTTATATATTTAGTCATTACTTTAGTCATATATTTAGTAATTAATTTAGTCATTAATTTAGTCATTACTTTAGTCATATATTTAGTAATTAATTTAGTCATTACTTTATTCATTAATTTAGTCATTACTTTAGTCATATATTTAGTCATTAATTTAGTCATTTTTATTTACTAGTTTCCATTAATTGGTAGTAAATATAGTCATGAAATGAATAATTTATTAAATACCATAAATTTTATAATGCAAAACTAACATAATATTAAACTTGAACTAAAACATAAAAACAAATAAAAATATTACATATATGAACAAGCTACAATATGCTAGAATTAAAAGATTGATTCAACATCATGATAAATAAAGGTAATCTGCAATAAAAAAATTAAATGCAAATATATATATATATATATATATATATATATATATCAAGTTACAAGATGTCAAAGTTGTCTAAGAGTTTCCAACTCTTTCAAATACACCATGATAATTAAGATTCATGACAACACATTAAAAATACTGCATAAAGCAGTGAGCCAAGATGTCTAACATTAACTAGTACATGATAAACATGTTCAACTATGTCATTTTTTGCAATCATTTTTTGCAAATATTTCTATGTGAAGGTTCCTCTTTCTCTTTCAAATGAACAACTTCATCTATTTTGTCTTCATAAACAAGGGGTATGTTACTTGTGACCTTTAAAATGTTTACATTTTCATCTCATGTTCCTTTCAAGTTGACTCCATGTATAATAGATAGGGAGTGAATCTGCCCAATGCCCACAACATCACCATCAAACGGATCCAACACCCTAACTTTATCCCCTTCTTTGAGTTTATCAATACATTTCTACAAAAAAAAAAAAAACACATTATATTAGATAGGTAATGATTACCCTTGTTTGCATAATAAAACAACCATTACTTACTTAAATAGTATTTGCATGTGTGTGTTAAAATAATTGCAAAAGGAAAATTTTAAAAATAATTGCAATGATCAATCTAATTTACTAAAAAACCAACACTCATAGCAGTGCTTACAATGTTACTATTAGCTTTGTGCTAATCAGATACAAAGGCCACAAATATAAACACTACATTACCATGCACACATAGCAGACACATAAGGTTATGACAACACTATTACACATAAAAAGGTAGCTAATGCACAAAAACAAAGAATGCAATATGAGAGCACTACTATTGTTGCTGCAAGGTGAAGGTGAAATACATTGGGATGTACAAAAACAGTGGCATTAAAGCTCTGAAACATAACCCCATGCAGTCAACATAACCCTATCAATGATGACATATAAAAGAAGAACAAAGAACAAAATGTATCAAGGCAACATGTGACAGCTATTAAGAGCGGTCATTGAGGAAACAATGCAATCTTTCTTTGTGGCTTTCATAGCAGCAATAAAGTAGTAACAAATAAGGTTGGATGTAGAGGTCACATAAATAATAGAGAAAGAACCTTTCACTGTTAGAAAATAGTGTAAGAGTCTGCAAAAAGAAGGAATGGTGTCCAATGAACAAGCAGTCGTAGCAGTGAGTTTCATGGCTGTAGTAGTGAGTTTAGTGCAAGGGTAGCGAGTTTTATGGCTGTAACAACGAGTTTAATGGATCGAGCAGCAAATATTATTACTCAACGGAAAGAAGACATTAAGAGAAAGTGGCAACAATATCAAAAGAAACTTTTTTTTAATAACAACAGTCATAATGAAGAGTTAATAGAAAATATGTGAAGGAAAGAACAACATGTATCATCCAATGAAAGAAGCAACATGCTAAGTTCAAGATGTTGACAAGGTTAATTACAATGCCCTAAAACACAATCAAGCATTATAAAGTATTGAAGTGCCAACAATCCCCACTGAAAAGTGACAAAGTAGGTACAATGATTGTTCTATGGGTTACATTCAATGTTTTAGTTGTCTATTCACTATTATATAAGCTTGTTCATTGTTTGGGATCATAACAGTCATTAATACATGAAGGGTTTCATAATCAAGGAAAAGTAACATTTCATAGCACTCACCTCAAGTTTAGCACCACTAGTACTATCAATATCATGCACATACTCCTCGAATTCAACATAATCACTGTCAACATTGTCTTGAAGTTGTGTAGCTTTTCCGAGAGCTCTATTGATAGGGTCTTTTCCTTTTTGTTTTGATTTCATATAATTTCCCTGCATATGGTTTAATCATCATGCAAATTTAATATAAGTCAAGTAAAGAATGCAAAAGCTATAATTTTTTGTCCACAACAACTATTATATTACCTCAACTTCAACACAACTATTATTGACATCAAGGTGTTCTTGTTTTCGTGTTGCTTAGATAAAATTGTTTTGCATGTAGTTTAACCATCAAGCAAAAAAATATATCCAAATGAGGAGTAATTCATTTAAAAAATAGTCAACAGAGCCTTTCCAAGCATAAAAATCACAATAGGTGGAATGGGTGAAAATCCATTTTTGTAGACTCACAAACCCTCAACTCTGTCTTTATAGACTTGTTTCAGCAATTTGACTACAAAATGTATAAAACTTTTCAAGAATCCACCAAATCATAAACAAATTGAAGTTAATTCACCTAGCCACCTAATTCAATGCAAAAGAGAACAAGGAAACCCTATACGGGCAAGTACAAAAGCTTGGAACTGCAAATAATCAGAAATTTCTGAGAAAAGAATAAAATTTCAAGAGTTTTATTATTGTTTTATCCATAGCAGCAAAAATATTTTGGGGAAAAAATCGGAAAACCAAAAGTATAATATTTTTGAAAAAATCAGGAAAAAGTTTGGAAAAAATCAGGAAAATTTTGAATTTAAAAAAAAGGTAAAAATTGTAGAAGAGATAAAAACTATTTTTTTGAAATTGAAAGGCATTTCCATAGCATGGAGATATAGAGAGCAAATAAAATAAAGAGTTTAACTAATGAATTGTAAAAAATAGATTTTTGTAGTTTATATTCATATCGTTGATTACATTGCATTGCACATCTTTCAAACTCAAAGCATTACTTCACATTGCATAACTAATAACTAGATGTTGATAGATGACAAAATTTCAATTACAATATTGTTTTTACAAAGTCAACCTAAGGAGTTATGCAATTACTTCACATTGTATAACTAATAACTAGGAGAAGCTGCCAATTGCATTTGTTTGTCATGGCATTCTATGAGACCACATTTCTTTGAGGCATTTTTTCAAACAATTCACTGCCTTGTCTATGCTACCACATTTTTCATACATGTCTACCAAAGCATTTTGTCAAATAGTTCACTGCCTTGTTGCTATGGCTAAAAACCAAAAACAAGTACTTTCAAACAAGCTATGGATGCTTGGAAAAAATCTATCAAAAGCATAATAGTAAGCAATAGCATAGACAAAGTGGTGAAATAATTGAAAAAATGCCTCAAAGAAATGAGGTCTCATGGTGATGGAATTCCATGACAATCAAATTGCTTTTGATTGTCATGGCATTCCATCACCATGAGACCTCATTTCTTTGAGGAATTTTTTGAAAGAGTTCACTGCCTTGTCTATGCTAACACATTTTTCATACATGTCTATTAAGCATTTTATCAAATAGTTCATTGCCTTGTTGCTATGGCTAAAATCCTAAAATAGGTGCTTTAACAAGCTATGGATGCTTGGAAAAAATCTATCAAAGCATAATAGTAAGCAATAGCATAGATAAGGCAATGAACTGCTTGAAAAAAATGCCTCAAAGAAATGTGATCTCATGCTGATGGAATGCCATGACAAGCAAATTGCTATGGATTGTCATGGCATTCCATCACCATGAGACCACATTTCTTTGAGGCATTTTTTCAAACAGTTCATTTCCTTGTCTATGCTACCACATTTTTCACACATGTTTACCAAAGCATTTTATCAAACAGTTCACTCCCTTTGCTGCTATGGCTAAAATCCTAAAACAAGTGCTTCCAAACAAGCTATGGATGCTTGAAAAATCTATAAAAGCATAATAATAAGCAATAGCATAGACAAGGCAGTGAACTATTCAAAAAAATGCCTCAAAGAAATGTGGTCTCAATGGTGATGGAATTCCATGACAATATGTAGCAATTTGCTTGTCATGGCATTTGTCATGCCATTCCATCACCATGAGACCACATTTCCTTGAGGCATTTTTTCAAACAATTCACTGCCTTGTCTATGCTACCACATTTTTCATACATGTCTACCAAAGCATTTTATCAAACAATTCACTACCTTGCTGCTATGGCTAAAAGTCTAAAACAAGTACTTTCGAACAAGCTATGGATGCTTGGAAAAAATCTATCAAAGCATAATAGTAAGCAACAAGCTATTGTCTCATGGTTTATTTTCAAGCAAAAATTAGCGTGATTTTATTCACATTTTTTTGCAGGTTATAAATGCATTTTTTTTGGCAATTTTTTTGTTTGAAATGGGAAAAAATTGTTGACCAAAAGGTCAAAGATTTTTTCAAAAAATCAGGGAAAAATCGTCCAGCCTACAGATTTTTTTAAAATCGGGATTAATTAGGATTTTTTGCAAATTTCTGCTTTTGTGGCCCACATTGCCAAATTGTCACACCCATAAATGAGTTTGAGATTCCATAATCTTTCCCTGATCCTAAATAAAAATTAGCACTATCAGCCTAATAATGCCTCATCGGCGGAACCCCCATCATAGCCTCGTTGATGGCCCGATGAAAGCAATTAATAACCTAGTATCAGTGTAACAATACCCTATTAGGTTGACTCCTATGGTGTCCTCCCTAATAGATTGATAGAGTCAATAAAAGAAAGCACATTGTTGTAACACATGAACATCGGTGGAACAAATGTTTGCATTCCCCCGATGGCCCGATATAACCATGGATTATCAGGAATTAATATATATCGGGGGAATCAGTCTTGTTTACCTTGTTCATGGGCCAAAGGTGTATTAAGGGATTGGCATCCCCTTATGGTTTAAAAACCTGCACTTCTGAGACCTAACAAATCATTCATTGATCTCATAGTTATCTTTTCATAAAACTCACAGTCACAACATTTAGGACATTCACAATGGATTTCAATGAAACAAAAGGAAAAATTTCATAGATTCACTATTTTATATATGATCGTAATACTTTGCCTAGAGATCACGAGTAATTTTATTAAGGCATGTTGTGGAAAACATTTATGAAATTTGCAGACATCTTTAGAATACAATATAGAGATGATATAGTTGAGAATCAAAATATTGAGGGATAGCCTCTTACCTGATTTGAACCCATGGAATTATGGTCATTCCATGAAGAAACTATAGGCTTAATAGAGGCAGCCAACTATGAAACTTTCTCAGTGAGATAGTTTAAGCAACTCATTATATCTTGGTACTCTTCATTTGAGTTGCCATGATTTGGAGAGGCTCTTACTGGGAGTTCAACAGATGGCTGTGAAATCTCTGTTGACGAACTAGATTTCCTCTCGATACTAGTATAGATTTAGTACGATCTAGTGCTGCCATATAATTAACAACATCTTCTACACTTGCTTCTCTAGTATTGTTTTCCACCTAAAATACAATGTCAATTTCAACATATAGTTAGTTCAATAAAAAATTGAAATAAATAACACAATGTAAATTGAACCAAAAATCTAGACACCTACTCCACATTTGTCCATTTTGGCCTGCAACCCGCCTCAGCCAAATGTATATTCAGTCCTCACATTATCTCTTGATCTCTTGCCTTTGTTACTCTTTTTCAAATATTCTTTAGAAGACATACTTTCTTTCAATGCATCCCACTGTTTGGGAGATAGAGTGGAGTCTAACATCTCTTTTCCCTCCATGATTGTTTTTTTACAATTGTATCTAAAATTGTTCATCAGAAGTCTCATTTTGTGCTTGTAATATTTTCTAGAGATTTTTCCACCAACAGTGTCAAAGGAATTTTCCATTTTTTGTATTACATATTTCACATTTCGTGGATCTTGCTCTGCAAATTTTGATTTGCAAATATCCAAATGGGCCCTACATCTTACACCCAACTTGTAGGCCCACCTTGCAGCAATTTTCCCAATGGGTTCACCATCTCTTAATACCTCAACCAAGAATGGCTTCTTCCCTTCGAATATTCTTTCTTTTGCATTCCTCTCTGTAGATATGTATAAATTTTGACTTAATCTTTGTCTTTTAACATAAGCAGGCACATCTTTTGTTTCACCACTACAAATATTTTTGGTTGATCCACTAATTCCATCAAAAGTTGTAGATGCAACAGGTGCACTCTCAGACACATTAGATGCAAGCAGACTCTCTTCATGACTTTGATTAACTAGAACTTCATGCTCCTTGGGCACATCACATGTGGCATGAGTAGGTAGATCAATACTGGTCTTCATAGATTTCACTTCATCACAACTATTTTTTTCACCAACTACATTTGTTGAATCACAAAAGTGTTGGCTTCTATGAGCTGACATCACTATATCTTTACTTTCTTTCTTTTTTTCTTTGCATTTTCTCTACACTCTTTTTCTTGCTTGTAAAACAAACAAAAAAAATCATATCATGTCTTATATACATAAAGCTCGTGCCTATAAAATTTCATTAAACGGTATTAAACAAATAATATACTACTTAGTGGATTTACAACTTGCCTGTTTGTCAAACCAAGATGCGATAAATATTCATTATTCTTGGCCACACATTCTTCACGAAAGCACTCATAATCTGTCACTAGAATTTCAGCATTGTGATCACTATCATCTAATTTGTGCCTTAAATTATTTTTCTTCATTTCTTGATGTCCAAAAAAACAATAATGTATAAATTAGTAACTTGATATAGAGATAATTAACCGTAACATAAATTTCATAAATACAATTTTATGAGGTCTCAGTTTTAATGAACAGTCATTAAAACATGTACGAATTCTAAAGCATTGCAAACAACAACAGTCATTAGATGTTGTGGGTATTTCAGTCAATGGACATTAAATAATGGTGTCGTGCAGAAATGTCAGTTGCATAAAAAAATTAGCAATGTATTTGAATCAATCCATCAAATCTTTAGCAATAATGTTTTCATTCATGGTTCAATAAAAAAAATTGTATTACCAAATTTTAATTGGACATGAACTTGTAGCATGGCAACCATTTTGTAAAACTAAACCAATGCTTTGCTTAGGTAATAGCACCATCACTAAGAAATGTCTATGGTATTTGGTGATTCTTACTTCTGTTGTTCTGTTACATAATAATTTGTTCATATCATCCAGATACATTCATAAAGGGGTAGATTTCATGAAAAAGAACAGATATGTCAGAGTGGACAGTGAGTTACAAGCAAGGAATGCCATGATTTGAGGAATAAGTAGTCAAATAGCAGTGAACTTCAAGATATATGCAAAATAGTGAAGAACATTTGATCAAAGCAAAAATAATCAATGACCTTATAGTATATAAAGATACATATGAGACAGTGATTTCTAGTGCATAAAGTCAAAAGCACAAATGTTGATAACAATGATATCACTGTTAAAAAGAATGTGAAGACAACAAAGGATGTGAGCAGCATGTAATGCCAAAATAATGGGGATATAATGAGGAAATGCTTCTATTGCAATGGGGAATCACTGTATTTATGCCTTGAGCATTGACAAAAAATAGTGATCAATCATCAAGGATTGTATACTACTACTATAAACAATGAAGGAATAGAGAACAAAAGACAATATCAGTGAGGAAACGAGTGCCACATTGGGTGAAAGATCCAGGAAATGAAGACAACAATGAAAAATTCTTTCATGGCAGTGAGCAGTCAATGCCAAAGTAGTTCACAAGGCAATGGCATACAATAATATTACAAAATAGGGCTAAAGATAATGCCATGTGTAGGGAAGAAAATTCTATTTTAGTAAAAAAGTGTAAAACAAAACATAGAAACAATGTTTAACAATACTTCAATGATGGCTTTTATAAAGGATGTTAGAACAATGATAGTGATAACGAACATATATAAAAGCATTAAATAGTCCAGAGGAGCTGTCAAGAAAAGATCATTTTCAAGGTAAAGCAATGATGGTATACATATTCATATTGCATTCATATTGCATACAACATTTATATATGAAAACATATTCATATTACATTCATATATGAAAACATATTCATATTGCATCCTCATTTTTATATGAAAACATATTCATATTGCATTCATATAGCAACTTTGTTCAACATTAAATCTTTGAAACAAGTATTAGTCTGAAGGTTTGTGTCCTTAAAATATAAAACAGTCTTAAAACAACATAAAAGGTCATAAAATGGGGCTCATCAATAATCATCTGCATTTCCAGCAAGATCAGAATCCTAATCACTCATGTCTGCATCTACTTTATTTTCTTCCTCATCCTCATTTGTGACATGCAATACATTCTCTCTCCCAATTTCTTCATTTGTAATTAAAATATATTCTTCAAACAGTCCCTCATTGTCTTCATCCACTTCTTTGAATGTTTCTTGTAAATTAACATATTGCCCATCAGGAATTACATCAAAAACTTCCATGAATTTTCGTCTTGAACAAGACTCTATTTGAATGACATATGGCCAACCTGGGCTTCTTACATCATCAATTAGAAATGATTGGTTAATTTGAAGAGGGGAAACATACGGCTCATCTGTCTGATAAAAATTGTTGTGTATTTGCACATAAAAATCCATACTCATCAAATTGTATTGTGGATGGTCGGATCCACTTACATTTTAATAATATAGGACTATTTTCACCAAAATCCACTTGAATAATTTCTTGGATGAATCCAACATAAAATTTCTTCTCAATTTCATGAAGAAATTCAACACTAACAACACAATCACAATTTGTCTTTCCTTTGTCTTTTCCTTCCACTCTTAAATGACTACCATAGGCTCACATTCCACTAAAACGCATAGCCCATAAATGTGGAGGTTGTGAAAGCTCACTTTCCTTTGTTGTTATATCTTGACCTTCTTCTTTTGCATCATTGATCGCATTAGCAATCCATTCTTCAAATTTTGGAAAAGAATCACCTCCAATCAAATCATAATGTATGCGCTTTTGAGGTCGATGTTGCATCCAAGTTTGATTCTCTTCATATTTTCTACATAGAATAATGACATACAAATATTAAGATTAATAATATAAATGTGTAAATGCAATTGAGTAAATAAATTATTGTGTAATTTTTTTTACCCGTGCCACTTATCGAACAAAAATGTGTTTTGAAGAATAAAGGCATGTATTGCACTTCTTGATATGATAGCTTGAAGCGACATCCATTTCCTTCTAATACTTCACCTACAACTCTCTCATCTTCGTCATCATCCCATACACGTCGATTGAAATTTTGAAAATCCTTCATATATTCTATGCAAAATCCCATGGCCTCTTGCATTGAATATCTCTTAGACATGTTTCCTTCTGGTTTTTCCCTAATACAGACAATTTTTTTCAAAACCTTCATATATCATTCTATAGGATACATCCATCTCATTCTTATTGGGCCACAATGCTCTAGTTCATATTCTAGATGTATCAAAAGATGCATAGAAATGTTAAAGATTGTTGGTGGAAATTCTCGTTCCAATAGACAAAGGACTTCAACAAGCTCCTCCCTCAAACTATCAAAGTTCAAAGGATCTAATACATGTAAACTCATTCTCTTTAATATTAGGCCCAACCTTATAATTGCCAATCTTGGCCCCTTTGCCAAACTTGATATATTTACCACAATAGGTAAAATATTCTCGATTATGAAATGATAGTCATGGGTCTTGAGGCCTCTTAAGCTATTAATGTCAGTTTAGCTTCTGATGATGCTACTTACATATCGAGTGGGAAAGCAAGTCTAAGACATCAACTGTAAGAATTGTGCACGTTGTTCCTTTGTCCAGACATAAGGAGCACTAGGTTTTCTATATTTTTCATTATCATATTTTTCAACCCAAATATTTTGACAAATATTTATTTCTCGAAAGTCTTCACGTGATGAAATAGTATCAAGAGCACCAAAAAGAGTTCCTATAATAGCATAGGCTATATTTTTCTCAGTATGCATAAAGTCAACAGTATTCCTAGCTTTATATCCTTAAAGTATGGCAACTTATACAATACGTACAATCGTTTTACACCGCTTTCATTACATGGATCATATCTACTACCAGCAATCCCATCATTTTCAATAAATGACATTCTTTTTGGTCCATTCTCAACAATGTAATCACGTGTTATTAGCAATGGCGCTTCATGATTCTCTTCTTGACCATTGAAACGTGTTTTTTGTCAATGATATGGATGATCCATTTTAAGGTAAGCACGATGTCCACAATAAATACACTTACACAAACTTCTTGAGTGCCTCACAAAATCCTTAAAGTTGCAAGCAAGACATCCATGGTATCCATGAACAGAGAGACTAGACAATGTGTCATATGCATGAAGATCATGAATTGTAAACAATAAGGAAGCTCTTAAAGTGAATTTGATTGAATTACCATCCCTTAAAGATTGAATTGTTTCAATTCCTTTCCACAATTCCATTAGCTCATCATATAATGGCTCTAGATAAGCATCTATTGTATCTGAAGTCACACTTTTCTTTCCTGGTATAATCAATGATAACATTAAGAAAAATGGTTTAGTTGCTAACCATGGAGGCAAGTTATAATTTATTAAAAACACTAGCCAAGTTGACCATTCAGTACTTTTATCTGAGAATGGGTTCACCCCATCTAGAGCCAAACCCAACCTTATATTATGAGGATCTTGAGAAAAATTGGGCCATCTGTTATCAAATTTCATCCACGTCTTAGTATCAAGCACATGTTGTTTTCCATCAGTGCTCTTATTTTGGGCATACTACTGCATAAGTTCAGCAATGTCTTTGCACCTATACATTTGAAGTAAGCATGGGATTATCGAAAAGTGGCGAAGAACCTTTCTAGGAACCACAACTAATTTCAACCCTTGTCTATACCTCAGTTCATGATATTTCAGACATTCACTCTCATTTGCAATATTTTTGTGAAATAATACACAACCATTCACACATGTGTGGATTTTTTCATACCCCAAGTTGAGCTTACTGATTTTCTTTTTACATTGACTTCGTTTTGTTGGCAATGTGGAGTCAGTTGGTAACAATGAACTTAATAATGCCAATAACTGATATACACTCTTATTTGTCCAACCATGCACCACTTGCAAGTTAAGAATTTGAAGGATTGTTTTCAAATGACTTAACTTTCAATTAGCATATATAGGCTTTAAAGCATCATCCATTGACTTGGCCCAATCATCGTTTAGACCCTCATTCAACATTCTATCAGCTTCAAACCCTTTGTAAAAAAATTATGCCTCTTCATCTATGTTGGTGCCACTTCATCTATATTTGTTGCCTCTTCATCTCTCACAGTCTATCATTCTATCATATCTTCATAATAATTGTAAGCCCAAGGGCTTATACCACTATGCCCATATCTTATCATATGTCAATAAATCATATTTATTTTTTTCACCTTTCCACCAAGATAATTTTTACATGGACATGGATATTTCTCAATGTCCCTCTCATTAGCTACTTTCTCACATATGCATGATATTGATCCGTAGTCAACCTTTAACACTCATCCATCTATAATATTGTGCATTCTCGTATTAATTTAGTTTATGATTTTAAAAAAAAAAACATAAATTTGAAAAAAAAGATGCCAAAACATTGTTGAAAGTAGTCACTTTTAGTACAGACCATAACAGAAAGAAGAGGATATAATGAGTCATTGTTCTGAAATCTATCTTACATTCATTGGAAGTTTACCTACTAAGAATGGAATATTCATGTGTTTCCTATCAACTTACTTTCAGCAATGAGGGTTTTGAATTACCTTTGAATTTGCTGCAGAGGGCCTCGTTGACTTCAAATTCCTTGCAGCAAACTCTGAACTCCTTTCTTTCCTTTTCAAAAGTCTCCAGGTCCTATCCAAACAAGATTTATCACCCATGCAAGTACTTCAATACCTGTCCATGAGAATAAAAAACATCAACAAAAATACAGTTTCATTCCCATGCCAACAATTATACATTTTACAAGTTGTCTGACTTATAAATATAGACAAGTTATGTAAACCGCTAGATAAATAGCATTTAAAGGTTTGTCATCTCTGACTTATAATCTGTTTTTGAGTTCAACTAATACACCTATTTTTTTTATTTTTTTTTCATGGTTGTTACTCATGTAACTTGTACTTTCATATCCCTTTGAGTTGCTTTCTGTATTTCTTTCTTCTGCATTGGTTGTGTTATGAAAGTAAAACTTGAAAGTGCCCTTGCTGATAAGATTTGATTCTTTAGTTGTTTACTTGTTTTTGTGATATTTGACTTTTGAGTCTTAATATATAAGTCCAGATGTTTATCTAGATTGATATGGATCTTGCAAATTCCAGATACTTAAAGCCAAAACATGATTGAGCCTTGAAAGTGGATTGATCCACAAATAACATTATGGTGAGTGCTAAAATGTAATGTTCATTGTGGATCGTGAATGAGTTGAGGTGATACAAAATATTTAAATATACTAGTAACAGTCATATGGTGTTAATCAGTTAATGTAAATGTGACATAAGGATTTATTATATATAAGTGAGTTGAAGGCCAAGAGTATTTTGTCTGATTGTCAAAGAGGACAAACTTAACATAGCCATACACTCATAATTGATTTTGGATCACAAGTGTTTGTGTTCAAAATAATCTCTTAGAAGTACATGATATATATCTTCTACAAGTATTTCAGCACGCTGCAAGTATTTCTTGACAAGCTTATCTCTAGGTTCACCTAACTTAGAATTACATGCCAGATGCCACTATGTTTTTTCCTTGGTGAGTTAGTTGTGTTCCTTTTTTTTCATAAGCAACATCTTTGTAATTAATGTGGGTTTGTCTCTTTTGATGTGCATCCATTTCAAGCCTGCAGTCAAATGGATTCCAAAGAGGTTGTGTTTGGTGGAGGCTCATCAGGTAATATTTTGGAGTAATTCTTTAATTGGAAAATATATCCTTATTTTTTATAATTTTATTCTATTTGGTAGAGTGGTTTTTGGGATAAGGATTTTAAATGTTTACACAACTCTATGAAGAATTCATGCTTTCTTTATAAGATTTTCTCCAAAATTTACTTCCAAATTACCACGAGAAATCCCCTGAAAAACTGTGGTTATAGGAGGGTGTGGGAGGTGTGCTCAGTAAATGCGATGTATATGTTGTCCAGAAAACAACTGAGTTGGTTCCTACAGAGGTACTGTGGACAATTTGACTGACTAGATATGCATGCATTAGCAGTTTCAAGTGTAGCAGAGCCTATTCAATCATGGGCAATGTTAGGAGATTCATTTGTCTCTCTAACAAAGATTTTTTTCAACCATTGCAAATTTGCAACTAGCTTGAAACAATATCTTCATTATTGAAGAACTAGCATTTGTCTTGTCATAATTCTTTGGTAGAACTATAGTAACATGGGGATATTGTAAAGAATATTATAAATTAAAGGATTAACATTGATCTAGTCAAGCTAGGTAATGAACACCATATATATGTGGTATTTTTCTTCTTGGAGACAACAAGCTTTATTCAATTATCCATTACTAATTCTTATTCTCTTATTTTTTTGTATGATCTATGCATGTTATTTTTCATTGTGCTAGTTGTTAGAAATAAAAAAATTCGCATTTTTCACTAGCCTCCACCCACCAATCCTCCACATTCCACAGAAATTCATCACATTTTAATTTTATGATCAACACAAATTGTTGAAATTTGTGTGACAAGATCCATTTTGTATCCCACATTGCCAAATTGTCACACCCATAAATAAGTTTGAGACTCCATAATTTTTCCTCATTCCTAAGTAAAAATTAGCACTATCGGCCTAACAATGCATCATCAGCAAAACCCCCATCATAGCCTCGTCGATGGCCCGATGAAAATAGTTCATAACCTAGTATCGGTGTAACAACACCCTATTAGGCTAACCCCTAAGGCGTTCCCCCCGATAGACCGATAGAGTCAACAAAAGTAAGCACATTGTTGTAACACATGAACATCAATGGAACGAATATCTACATTCCCCTGATGCCCCAATATGATCATAAATTATCAAGAATTATTATAGATCAGGGGAATTAATGTGTATCGGGGTAATATATTTTGGCGTCCCGCCAATAGACCGAAGGAAAATTGTTCATCGGTGGAGAGGGTGACTATCGGTGGAATAAGGATTGTAGTCTCACCGATATAGTGATGATGATCGATTGCTAATTGATGTGACATCTCAAGGAATTGTCGAGATATTTAAAAATAAATGCTTCCCCCCGATGACAAGACTATAATGGGTGGTGTATTTATGAGCCAGAGTTGAAGTGAATTATATCACAAGGTGATCGCATAATTGTTGCACAATTTGGAATATTTCGCTAAGGACAGAAGAAGAAAGGAAAAGCTTGGAGTTCTCATGTAGCAGAAACCAGTGGAGGCGAGACCCAAGTAAGTACACCAATCCCGACTGAGAAGTTGTATTTTTCAAAAAATTAAGAATTTGAACAATGGAGGAAAATGTAGAAAAACCCAAAGCTAAGAAATAGAAAACTGAGAAGAGACTCTTGAATCAAAACCCGATAGATCAATGCCCTGGGTCGGGGCCAAGACCCAGGAGGGGTGCTCAAATGAATCCTTCAATGGATAGATTATTAGATAAACATAAAGGCTTGGGGGATATTTGGACACCACAACGCAAGTATGAGCTTTTCATGTATCATTACAAGAAACAATTTAGGTTTCAGCCAGTCTGTAACCCGTGGAGGTTGAACTTGGGAAGACTCATGGTGCCCAATGTGTTCGTAAATGTAGAATTAATTAAAGCTCTGGCTAGCAGATATAACCCCAAGAGGATAACTATCCAAGCACATAATGGGGCTAGCATGCTTGTTATTTCTGAGGATTTAATTTCTAATGTGTTTCAGTTGGAGTGTCCTATGAACTTGTCATTCATGATTAGAGATCTCTTGACAGAGTATCACCATATGGATACTAGCTACAAATGATGGAAACTACCCTTGCATAGGCCTAAGAATGAAGGAGGCCAACTCAGGATATTTTCGATTAATGAAAAACCTCCTTTTCATGACGACTTTTTTGAAGAATATTTTAGATACACTTATTATTCAGTTGGCTAGGTCTTGGGGGTATAGGTCCCACCCCTCATGTCTATTTCCCCAATGCTCTTAGTTGTAGACATACAAAGCAATGATGTCAGGTCATTCAATTATGCTAGATACTTGGCCAATGCCCTAAACTAGGAGCTTGAAAAGATTAAAAAAAATAGTGAATATATTCATTTCAAACATTATTTTATGTTCATGCATTTGCTCATGCACGAGGGACATGTTAGAAGGGTCTGGACTCAAGAATTAAGAATAAAAGATACAGATGAGAATGGGAACCTCAAACCTATACAGATGTGGACTTCACTGTGGGATAGTCAATTTGGTAGATCTCATTATCTTTATTTTGAGGAGTTTTTTGTGAAACCATTAATGGAGTTGTTGGGATATCTGTGTGATTATAACTTATCCCCAGAAGTGAAAAAAATTCTAAGACCAAAGGAAAATGAATGAAGGAATCAGGTGAATCATATATGGGGAGATGAGTATGCTTTTCTTGACTGCACAGTGATTAGGGTTTATGGGTTTGAAGGAACTCCACACTTGTTGCCACGAGTAGTTCCTGATAGAATTGCCTACTTAGAAATTGTGAGGCAATTGGAAAATCTAATGCCAAAAACCTTAAAGGACACAATAAACAATCGATCATGCCCAATACCTTATGTTTTGGAGAGTTTACAATGGCTGTAAATGAGGGATATGAGGAAATTGATGCTAAATTAGCACAGTATAACCTCCCTCTAGGTAACAAAAGGAAAAAATTTGATGCAAAAGGCTTTATTCACAAAGAAAGGTTATCACAGGGGTTATCAGGATACAAGCATGTATTCTCAGATGAAGATGTAATCAGAAACCATGATGAAGCCTCTACCACTAAAAGAATGACTGCATATAAATAGGGTTATGCTTGCAGAGGAATGGAAAAGAAGAAATGTCCCATCTTATTTGAAGGCATTTGGTAAAATACAAGATCCTCTAGCAAGGATTGAGCAACTGATTGCTCATATGAATGAAGTGGTAAAGAATGTTCCTTCATTTGTCTTTGATGCCCCTCATGCAACCTATTCAGGAGTGCAGGCTGAAGATATAGAGCCCTTAGATTAGATCCCTTCACAACCAACTCCTGATGTGAGTTTTTCTGTAGATACTGATATGAGTGAAGAAGAGGAGAGTGATGAGGAAAGTGTTGAGGAGGAAGAGAAAGTACAAAAAATAAGTGCTCCTATAATTTCACGGTATGAGCCTCCTCAGGAACACAATCTTGTAAGATTTGAAGCATCAGATGAATTATCAAATGATGTTAGGGTCAAGGCTAGACATGAGTTCATTTCTAATGGAGATTTTGTTAAGTCTACTGAGTTTAAATCATTTGTTTACGAATATAAAGGAAATAAAATGAGACAAAAGATGCAAGATGTCACTCCTGAACGAGAAGTTGTTGTTTTCAAAGAATTGAAAAAATAAATAGACAAAGAGATGGAGTCCATCACTCATGAGAGAGGGAGAGAGTTACTCCAAGAAGTTGAAGTATTGCTTTTTCCCATATGAGATATAAGCTCTACAATTGTGTTTGATAGTTTCAGAAAGAGAGGAGATAAAATAATGAATTTAATAGAGGAAGCAAGTGATAAGATGTATTCAGGATCTGGATACAATCCAAATGAGGTCGCCTTGCTTATTTGGTCATTGTACCCCCATGACAAAAGACCAGTTGTGATTGATAATCCAAACCAAATTTTTGGACATCTCTTGGTTCAAATAGTAGGGGATACCAACCCCATGGAGACAGTAGAGTTGAATGTCAATGTGGCAAAGTTCACCAAGGCACAAATTGATAAGCTAGTTAAAGAAAATGGCAAGTTGAAGAAGGAATTAGCACATCAAAGAGAAATATCATCTTCCTCTCCCACACCAAAATTGTATTCCCCGTGGCTTGAGAAAGATAAGAGATTATTGGATGCAATGGCTAATACAACTTATTGGAAGCAGTGCCACCTGAAATCTCAAGAAAATTGTAAAGAATTGGAGAAGGAAGTCAAAACCATCAAGTATAATACTGCATCTAAAATGATCAAGGGAAGATTCAATAAGATGATGAAATGTATAGATGAATATTGGAGGCAATTTAAACAAGTACACTCAGCAATAGAGGAGAACGAATGATTACAGGGGAGAATAATCGAAAAGAGAGAAGAGCTTCAAGACAAGCAAATCCTGAAAGGAAGATAATGCAGACACATAACAAATTGGTAGAAACACACAATGGATATCATAATAGGCTCATGGAGAATCTTGACTGCTTCAATTTGACTCTGACACTCTGATGATATGGGAAATCCTTGAGAATATGATGATTGGAAGGAAGACTGATGAGG
The DNA here is from genome assembly GCA_007258455.2 of Sequoia sempervirens. Taxonomy (NCBI): domain Eukaryota; kingdom Viridiplantae; phylum Streptophyta; class Pinopsida; order Cupressales; family Cupressaceae; genus Sequoia; species Sequoia sempervirens. The sequence continues at coordinate 8,029,663 of VDFB02000007.1, read as the reverse complement.
GCGTAGCCCGAGATTTAGAAAATAACCCACAAACAAGAGAAATTTTATTATTCAAAAAATGGAGCTTCTTACATGCAGAGGATCTCAAATCCCCAAGTTCTACAACACATGCAAGTTACAGACAGCTACAGAATAACCCTTTCGCAATATGCGAGCTTGTCCCCAAAAAGTTACCCAAAATTAGAAACCCACCCATAAATAGAGCTCCTCAATAGTTTGAGCCAAAACAACATTCAAATTTGAGTTTAAGGGTTTGGCACCAAAAATTTACAACATGAAGTTCAAATTTCAAAAGAGCATTTGCAATTGTATCTTCTAGAAAGTGCGCCAACTTCCGGGGCCATAACTTTTGATTCGGGACTCGATTGTGAACCGTTTGAACCGTTGGAAAGGTCTCAAAGTCAATACGCGCTCAAAATTTCTCAATTTCCAGCAAGTTTGAGGCCATTTTAAAATCTAAGTGCCTCAAATCTAACTTCGAGAAGATTTTTGAGGTGCAAATGCAGGAAACTAAAAGCTGCAATATCTTTCAACCCGGGGAACAAAAAATAAA
>VDFB02000007.1:7957136-8024678 GCA_007258455.2 Sequoia sempervirens | reverse complement strand
TCGACCACCTCTGGCACCACCATGCCTACCAGGCATCACTCTTGGAGGCATCTTTCTTGACTTCAACCCATAACCACGATCCTGGTGCGAACTGCCTCACAATCGGCGATCTGTCCACACGCTCAAGAAAACCTTGCTTTGATACCACTTGATGAGGGCACAGCCCGAGACTTAGAAAATAACCCACAAACAAGAGAAATTTTATTATTCAAAAAATGGAGCTTCTTACATGCAGAGGGTCTCAAATCCCCAAGTTCTACAACACATGCAAGTTACAGAAAGCTACAGAATAACCCTTTCGCAATATGCGAGCTTGTCCCCAAAAAGTTACCCAAAAATTAGAAACCCGCCCATAAATAGAGCTCCTCAATAGTTTGGAGCCAAAACAACATTCAAATTTTAGTTTAGGTGGTTTGGCGCCAAAAATTTACAACATGAAGTTCAAATTTCAAAAGAGCATTTGCAATTGTATCTTCTAGAAAGTATGCCAACTTCCCGAGGCCATAACTTTTGATCCGGGACTCCGATTCGCGAACCGTTTCAACCGTTGGAAAGGTATCGAAGTCAATAACATGCTTGAAATCTGTTATGCTGATTTTGGCAAGTTTTGGGGCTGTTCCGGGAACTCTAAGTGCCTCAAATCTAACTCGGAAGATTTTCAAGTGCAAATCTAGGAAACTAAAACTGCAATATCTTTCAACCTAGGAATAGAAAATAAAAACCGTAAATTGGGAATTTCATTATGACGAAAAGGGTATCCAAAAATGTGAAAATATCTAAAAACCAAGAAACTTGAAATTTAACTATTTTTGGGTGATGCAAGATTACCCTTACACCACTGGATGCTCCTGCATCAAAGACTTTAATGTGCTTCTGACTATTACATTACAAGAGATCAATGACGAGGATATGATTTTACAAAATACTCACAACCAGCTCGAGAAGATGATGTATAGGGAGTATGATATGAGAGAATTGATCTCCAATGCAGATACTTGTGTTGAACAAGAATACATCCATCACCTCTTTGCATTCAATTCGTTCCTCAACCAAACTATGGATACACCAGACACAGCAGGGCAACCATCAGGATGAAAGGAGTCAGCCGACAACATGAGCACCATATCATGGAGTAGAAGCTTTGAACATATCTTAGGTGGTCACGGGCTTCTTCTTGGAGATTAACGGATTGGTGCATTTAGTTGCTGCAATATTGTGTTTTCTTAATTATGTTTAGTTATCAAACAACATGACTTTTTGTAATAGGTTTGTAGCTTGTTGCGTCTCACATATATAAGAGAGACCAAGACCCGAATAGATCATCATCACATCATTTCCATTTTAGGGTAGGCATTAGTAAGAAGATAGATTGCACCATTTCACCCATCCATCTCATATCAGAAACTACTATTATAATGCATATTATTCAAACATAAATATAATGGAGAAGGTTATGCACAACTGTTGATTTTCTTTCAAGTGTTCAACTGTTGTGTGGATATGCTTATATGTTATTTGGATGTCTCCAAATTGGTTTTTTATGTTATTCAAATTGAGTGTGTGGAAATACATTTAATTTGTCAATACACATTTATTGTAGTTGTGTGATGTTGTTGACTAGTTTCAGTGTGCACAAGAATTAAATTTCCTTTTAAGAAATCAAATTTGATAGGTTCCTGCTTGGATTAAAATCCTTTTGAATAGATTGTCTTAATTGGTTTCCTTTCGCATTTGAATTAAATCCTTTCACAACTTCACAGTAGCATAAGGGGATATCACTAGGATTACTAAGAAGAGTCCAAATAACAAACATACTTGCACGTTTGCATAAGGAGAAAACATTCAAAGTGCCCAACTGTTTGAGTTAAGTTGAAGAGTAAATCTACCTATCTTACAGAACCCTATCTCCAAAATCATCATTCATCCTCCACTCTGTCCACCCAATAGAAGTAGGCACTGGTCATAATTAGATATTACATAAAAAATACAACTCACAAACTTGAACTCTCAATTACTCTCACTAGTATTTAGTCATTAAAACTATGCATCTACTTCATCTCACGTGCCATAGTAAGTAGATTTCTTAATCTAGGAACCATATCTATCTACAAATCTGCCTTATTGTTTAAGTATACCCGCCTAGGTCTGGCAGAGCCTAAAGAGTAGAAGGTAATCAGTCCTGCTTACCTTGTTTGTGGGCCAAAGGTGTATTAAGGGATTGGCACCCCCTTATGGTTTAAAACCTGCACTTTTGAGACCTAACGCTAGTGATGATGGCCCAGGATTTTTCATCAAAATATATGCATGAATTCCATGGTTTAACTACATCTCACTATCCTTTCCATGATGAGAAGGTAGAGGTAGATTTCAACAAGAGCCTCCATTGTTTGAATTGGCATCAAACAATACCTTCAACCTCAACTTATGTCATTACATATAATGGAATTTACCCAATTGTCTGTATTGTTTAATCACACAATAAGGGGCCTTTAGAGCCCAACAGTACCTGCCCAATCTACATATACCTTCGGTGTTAATGAAAATCACAAGCATAAGTGAAAGTGTTGGGAAGGTAGGTCTATTTCATCTAGTTTTTTTCATTGTCGAAATATGTCTACCTTAATTCATGCAAATTTGTTCATGAGATTTATGCATGATCACTATTTCTATCTATGCTCTACCAGTTTGATATGCCCATGATTTATTTCCTACAGTACTTGACTAATGAATCTTTGTGAATAACCCAAGTATAGTGCTTTAATTGCTTTCAAACATAAAGTGGGTGGTAAGTGTTGCTCTATGTGATAACCATACATGACTTAGTTAAGAAATGGGAATCTCACTTATAATATTTTCTCAATGAATTGGGATCCTGTCTGCAAATACATGATGTCTATCTTTTCATTTTTCCCTTTTCAGGTGCACTCTTGAAAGCTCCTAAGTGGTTGAAGAGACTAGTTGGTGTCAGTTTTGGATTTGGAGGAAAGATTGCTTCATTTCAGCTCAGTACAGTGTCACAAAGTGTTGTTGGCTCTTATGAGGTAGAGTACAATTTATTCTTTGGTACATCTCATTAAGATAATAAATGGTCTTATTTTTCTGCTATTTTCATAGGTATATATATACAATCTCATTACCAAGGATAGTCTAGTGCTTCGTTCAACAAAGTTTGAAGCTACAATAGTAGATGGTGAGAAATCATCATTGCAAGATTTGTGTGATAAGAAGTATCAGGATTCTCAGCTACTTATTTGTGGATACTTTTTGAATGGGATTAATAACAATTTACATTCATTTGTATTGTTTCACTTGCAAATTTTTGGTTTCTGCATTGATTTAGTTTGGAAGAAGAGAGGGAGACATGGAATTTCCTAAGAGTCATGTTTGAAGATGAAGGAAATGCTAGGACAAAGCTACTTGAGCACCTTGGATTTCAGGTGCAGCCAATAGAGAATCAAGACTAACAAGAAGTTCAATCTTCCAACATTGATGATATTAGCAGTGAAATAATCAACAATGTCACTCTTGATGATACAACACAATTAGATCCATCAGTTCGGTCAAAAGGTGGACAAGATGTTACATCCCCCAATGAATTGGGATCCTATATGCAAATACATGATGCCTATCTTTTCATTTTTCCCTTTTCAGGTGCACTCTTGAAAGCTCCTAAGTGGTTGAAGAGACCAATTGGTGTCAGTTTTGGATTTGGAGGAAAGCTTGCGACATTTCGGCCCAGTACAACATCATAGAGTGTTGTTGGCTCTTCTAAGGTAGAGTACAATTTATTCTTTGGTACATGTCATTAAGATGATATATGGTCTTATTTTTTTGCTATTTTCATAGGTATATATATACACAATCTCGTTACCGAGGACAGTCTGGTGCTTCATTCAATAGAGTTTGAAGCTACAATAGCAGATGGTGAAAAATCATCATTGCGAGCTTTGTGCAATAAGAAGTATTAGGATTCTTGATTAGTTATTTGTGGATACTTTTTGAATGGGATTAATAACAATTTACATTCATTTGTATTGTTTCACTTGCAATTTTTTGGTTTTTGCATTGATTTAGTTTGGAAGAAGAGAGGGAGACATGGAATTTCCTAAGAGTCATGTTTGAAGATGAAGGCAATGCTAGGACAAAGCTACTTGAGCACCTTGTATTTCAAGTGTAGTCAATAGAGAATCAAGACCTACAGGAAGCTCAATCTGCCAACATTGATGATATTAGCAGTGAAATAATCAACAATGTCACTCTTGATGATACAACACAATTAGATCCATCAATTCAGTCAAAAGGTGGACAAGATGTTACATCCCCCAGAGACAATGGCAAGGAGTTTTTTTATAATTTTTATAGTCCAAAAGAAGATTCCTCACTTCCTCTCATTGAAAATGATTTTTTTGTTGGGAAGGATACCCTAGGCAATGGAGAAGAGGTGCAACATGAAGCTACTAAAGATTCGACTGAATACTCAGAATACGATGAAGCCATTCAAAGTTCTTTAGTTGTTGGTGATTATAAGTAGTCATGCAATGCCTATTAGCAAACAAGATGGCAGATTCACTTCTCATTGCTCATGTTGGGGGGAGTTCTTTACGGGAGAAAACTCGTGATGAATATTTAAGAAAAATGAATTGTTCTTATCTTAATGTTATTCTTCTATACTAATTACATGGAATTTGCAACGTCTTAAAGTCTTTTAATGTTTAACGTTTTACCCTCCTCCTTGTATTCAACTATCTGTATTTTAGAAGGCTAACTAGCTCTGTTTATCTAAAATATATTTCTTTTGTGGAATATTTTCTGACTTAACACTATTAGTGCAGGTGGTTTTTGCTATGGTCAATAATGATCTTATTGGCCTTGTGAATAGCAGGCCTTTAAAATCCTGGAAAGAAATTATTGCTTTACTTTGTACAGTAAGTGTTTTTTCCCACAAAAAATAGTTAAACAGAAAATTATGTAAATTGGATAATCCAATTTTGATTTGGAGCAAATTGTACTTGACAATAAGTTTTTTTTATAACTCATTTTTAATTTTTGTGAGTTGTAGTTTGAATTTTTTGATATAATGAGAAATCGTACAAATTTATGCATTGTATCATACAGTTGTGTGCAGTATTTTCAAACATTTATCATAGTTGTATCATACATACAAGACTTGGACGTAAAATAGTCTTGGTAGGCTGATTTTTGACTTAAGACTTGGAGGACTTGGCACAGACTTGGTAGGCTGACTTTTTGACTTGGATGTTGAAGGTAGGTTTTCAAATCAAATAAACCCTACCCCACAAAGTGATGTGTGTTTTCCATTATATTTTCATTGAATGCTCTTGGAAAAGAAATAAAATTAGCTATGATGGTTTTTTGTTCGCTATTGCCAATTGATTCTAAGTTTTCTTTAAGAGGCTTGGGGTTGTAAGATCAAAGGGGTCTCTTGTAGTCAATAGAGAAATAAAGTCAGTCCTTGAAGAGATTGTAACAAAGATGTGATAATCACAAAGCACAAGGTTCAAAGCAATGAGATCATAATGTAAAAACAAAAGAGAAAAATTATGTTTTTATCAGAAACAATGATTTTAAGGATTGACTATGAAGAAAAATCATCAAAAGATAGCAGTGAATACAAACAATGATAGTGCCAATGAGTTATCAATACAATGAATAAAGAGTTCCAATTTTCAATGCATGATAACAGTAGTCCAAGGAATCTAAGGGATACGAATGAAAGACAATATATAGAGGGAAAGTAATTGCAAATGATCGTTGTTATATCAAAGCATATGAGTGTTAGAGGATCATAGCAAAATGAAGGAAATAATAGCAGTTGTTATGAATGCCATGTGACTCGATATCATGCACAAAGAAGATGTAAAATACCATGGAACAGAGTGAAAATGGGTCAAAGTCAATGAGATTCATTCAATGTCAAAGAGAATTATCATTATATCAGTGAAAGCACAAGATTGTAACAGCAATGAAGCAATGGAAAGAAAGAATAGTATATGCAACATCAGGATCACTGTCATAAAGGATGAAGATCAGCATGAGGTTTCAGGATTCAAGATTTCCACTTACCTTTAGATTGTAACCTTGTTTAATGTCCTGCCCTTTCTTGAATGATATTGGTGTTGCAACTCAAAAAACGCTGCTCAACAAGCTCTGGCATTACAAAAATGGAAACCACCACTCTTTGCATTCAATGGTTGTTTCCTTTGTCAGACTTGCAATTGGAAAACCTTAAAATGCATGCAGGAGCTGAAATACCAAATTGTTGACTAAACTTTGAAACTTCCCTCTAATGTGCAATCACAATGTTTTACACCAAAAATCAACTGCATGAGATTCCCTCCAAATGCATACATGACCCGATTGACCAAGGTACCAAAAATACCTTTTTTTTTCTCTACCAAGAATACCTATTGCTAAAATGCACCAAAATAAACTATTGCGTGGAAGGCATGCAAAAATTAATCTTCATTTTTAGGGGAAAAAAATTCATCTATCTACATTGTCATTTTAATATAGGTTATGAAAATTAAGATAAGCATGATGTGATCCTAAAATTACTAGAGTTCAAACTTATATAAAAAATAACATCTATAAAAATGATCAACACACAATTGATTTCATAGATTATAAAATAATTCTATTTTTAAAAAATAATTAACAATATAAAGCCTGAAAGAGAAAAATTTTGCATACCAAATTATTAAGATGGTCGAGTATATTAGCAAGCGAAGATAGAAGTGAATCAATTTCTTCATTTTTATTGCAATTGGATTGTTTAAATCATATTTTATTACTAAAATTGACCACAATTGCTCTTTGATACATTTGACATGCTAACACAACAAGAAAATCAAACTGGCTTCAAAACATAGTTAAAAACATTAACGATTCATTAACATAATGAGTAATAGAAGTTAAAGAATGTAAATGTTTATAAAAAAATTTATAAAATATGTGAAGGCCTTAAGATTGCACCGAGAGGCAATGCCTTCCACACAATAGGTATTTTTGGTACACCAAGCAACCTAGGCGGCCAAATGGCCTGCTTAGGTAGGGGTCCCATGAGGGGGGCTTAAGCTCTATGGATTATGATCAAATTCGAAAGAAATAAGAATAGAGGAGTAATAGTCATTTATTTAGTCATTAATTTAGCCATATATTTAGTCATTTTTATTTGGCTGATATTAGTCATTTTTATTTGTTTGCTATTAGTCATTTATTTAGTCATTTAGTTGTGATTTTACCCAATGACCAAATTAGTCACTTATAAATGACCAAATTAGTCATTTATTTTCCAAATACTACTAGTGTTAGTCACGTGACTAAAATTTTTAGTCAAGTAGTCATTTATTTGCCAAATTCTACTAGTGAATATTTCACAGTAGGAGTTCTTCCCTACCACAACTCATAAGGAATCTTTGAATTATTCATCTTTGTGCTCTATTAAGAATCTGTAGTATGAATTGTTTCTCTCCAATGGACTTCTGGTAGGTTTTCTTCTTTCATCATTGTCCTTGTTTCTTCCCCAATAGTCATATTCTTCCTTTCAACCACTCCATTCTATTGAGGAGTCCTAGGGGCTAATAAATGTCTCTTTATTCCATGAACTTCATAAAAAGTGTTAAACTCATTGGAGGTGAAATCTCCACCTCTATCATACCTTAAGCATTTGATGTTCATGTATGTTTCATTCTCAACCATAGATTTGAATGCTTTAAACTTATCTAGATCTTCTGATTTTTCTTTGAGAAAAGTAACCCAAGTCATTCTAGAATAATCATCAATTAAAAGAATGAAATACCTGTCACCTTAAAAACTTCTAATTTTGGTAGGTCCACAAAGATCTATATGCACCAACTCCAAAGGACTAGTAGTAGATTTTTATTTGACTTTGAAGCTCTTTCTAGCTTGTTTCCCAATTTGACATTCTTTGCAAACAACATTAATAGGTTGTGTAATCTTTGGTAGATCTCTCACAGCTTAAATTGAACTGATCCTCACTAGGCTATCAAAATTAATGTGACACATCCTTTTATGCCATAGCCAGCTTTCATTAATTTGAGTCATGAAACATTGACCTTGAGCTAATAAACATTTCCATTTGTCCTTTTTGTTGCAACCATAGTTCTGGAGCCTTTTCTGATCTTATAGCCATTGTCATGAAACACAAGATTATATCCTTTGCTACACATTTTTCCCACACTCAAAAGGTTATGCTACATACCCGTAACATAAGGAACACCATTTGTATTATTCTTTCCATCAAAATTGATTGAACCTTTTCCACATATCTTAGCAGATGTATCATCACCAAACCTAGCTAAGCCTCCTTCAAACTTCTCAAGATTAACAAACTTACTCTTATGACCTATCATGTGATTTGAGCATCCATTTTCAATAATCCAATTTTTCTTCTCTTGAAAATAAGACACCATTGCTCCCCCAATGTTGTGACCTACATTTGGAGCACTTTTCTTTACACATTTCTCAGAGTTAGCAAAATGAGTTCCACCATTTAGAACCATGAACAAGCATTCATTATCTTCATCACCCAAATAATCAAATTCATCATCAGATATACTAACATCTTCTCTAACATAATAAATTTTCTTAATTCCTTTACCTTTATTCTCCTTAGGTCTATCTTTTGAAGCTTTGATAGGAAATATTGAAGTATAATGACCAATCTTTCCATAGTTAAAGCATTTGAAAGGTAACTTACCTCTGTATTTTCTAGTGCCCTTTTTCAAAATTCTTACAAAATTTTCCTCAACATCATCTTGATTTGATCCCTCATTCTTTTTGATTTTCTAGCTTTAAAAGGAGTCTCCTTTTTCACAACACTTGGACCAAATGCTCTTAATTAAAAAGTGGTTAATGCACCAAATAACTGATATCTAGAATAAGTAATCAAATTATGAATTTCCTCAATAGCAAAAACCTTATGACTATAGGATTTAGTAAGAATTCTCAATACCTTCTTTACCACCTCATCATTTTCAATATTTCTACCAAGGCCTCTAATTGTCCACTCTATGCATGTAGCCTGTAATATCTTCATCTTCTATCATCCTCAAGTTTTCAAACTTGATCTTCAAATTTTTCATTTTTGCTTGCTTGACCTTGTCATCTCCTTCATAGATACTTTCCAACTTTTTCCATATTTCACCAATAGTTTTAAGACTCATAAATTTCATAAGTTCTAAATTAGAAATACCACTTAAAAGAGCATACCTTTCTTTTCCATTTTTCTCATATGCCTTGATCTCATCATCAGTACTTAGACCATTTGTAGGCATTGCATATCTAGTCTCAACAAATTTCCAAAATCCAAACCCTAGAGATACCAGGAACCCTTCCATCCTTGTCTTCTAGAATGCATAATCAGTTCCATCAAACATAAGAGCCTCCTTCTTGTGTTCCATCCTAGATCTACCTCACGCGGTTAACCTTTCTTCTAAGGAACATTTCTCTAATACCAATTGTTGAATGAACAAGACAACTGAGAGGGGGGTGAATCAATTACACATTAAAACATCAAAACCCTTATTAACATTTAGATCCACATAAACTTCATTAGCCTTTAATTTGTTAGCATGATTTAGCATGAAATCAAATAACAAAAATTGAAACACATCAACATTGTTGGGACAAAACTATAGATCAAAATTGGGGTAAAACTATCCTTGTAATTGGCTTAAATCAATCTCTGGGAATTTTGCATTAACTTCCTCAGTTTTTTCCTTAATGTCAATTTGGGAATCATAATCTCATGAAAGGTGTTGTGGCTATGTACCAAAGGGCTGAAAATAGTAAATTAAGTGGAGATGAAATGCATTTTGTGTGAATAAACAATTAAATATAAATGCTTAAGAGAACAAATTTTAAAAAACTCTTAGACTACACTCTTAAAATAGATCTTTGAAAAAAATAACTTAAACAAATCCTTTTAATATACTTAAGTTCTATCACACTTAACTCAATTATGATAGAACACTCTTAAATTTGTTTGAGACTAAATAGATTCTAAAATTACAATAGTTTATGTTGGTAGAATTTTGGCGATAGGACATGTTAAACCTAGTGACGAGAACTATGAAGCACGTATGAAATCTCAAAAAATGCAAATTTTAATGCCAAATACTATTTCAAGCTTAAAAAATATATAATTGTTGTCAATCAGATTGCACCCGAATGCTTGAATGATTAAATTCAGCAATCTGTTGAAACATGGGAACTATCTTTAGGTTGTGGGTATTCCTATGGCGAAGATAGACCTCCATATTCTAGGTTGGTTCCTATATGATGATCAATTAGGTACTTGAATAATTTATTCTGAGAAAAGGGTAAAAGGTACTAAACTGAATGCATGAACTAAAACTAAAACCTCGGTGATGCACCTAAATGATATTTATGAGCAGATTGATTCACAACTGATCATTATGGAATCTATTTTCACAACTCAAATTGGGAAATCTAATTACATAAGTGTTTCATCAGAAGGCCTGATAATCCATTCTTAATGAAGGAAAATGATATTTTCACAACCTAAAGGAGAGGATAAATTAACAGCACAACTTATGATCTATAATTAAAATTGCTTTTTTTGTGTACATGTATTCATGAATGTGATAGGAATTTAAAGGCTTTGAAATCAAACACATTAAATTCGCATCTTAAACATTCAATAAATACAAAACTCCTGAATCTAAGAATGCTAATACCAAATAGCCATAATGAAAAGAAGGAGACTCTGCAAAAATGATAACTTGTAAAGCTGTAAAACTGTATTAATGTAAAAAGCTGAGTTACAAATCTTTCTCTTTGCAGAATGCAAAGGCTGAAAAACAAGAACTAGAGGAAAAAGATAAAAAAATTCCAATATATACAATGAGAGTGCACTCCAAAGTGCATGAAAAAGAAACTAAAAGTCAATTTCAGTAAGAAAATGATAACTCCGAGGCAAATCCTAAGCAAAACAAAATATCTCCAAAAGAAGAGCTAAAACTCATGCAAAAATGAGTGAACTCGGTCTCAAACTCGCAGTCACAATGTGTACAACTGAATTGCAACTCAAACTGGCTCCAGAATGCATAAAAATAGTACTGAAAGTGAACTAAAATCGAAAATATCTCTGAAGTTATCCTCTCACGAGCAAAATAAAAAAACCTTGAAAAATGGGCCTACAACTGAAGTGAACTGAATCCCATGCGCTGCAAACTCCAACTCATGTCATGCATGATCAAAATATCTTGTAAACCGATGTGAAACTGAGACGAAATGCCAATAATCTCCATATTTTGCATGAATTCAATCTTTAAAATGATATCAACCTTCAGTTGGCTTTCACTTACATCCTTTACATGGATTCAAAAAGGCAATCATTTGATTAAATATTTTAAAAAATCATTTAATGACTATTTTAATATTTAATATCTATTAAATCCATCCATATTCAATATATGTTAAATGTTAAAGTAATAGTTAATATTTCCTTTAATATCTAATCACATTGAACCTAACTCCATGCAAGGATGAAACAAGTAGGAGTAAAATGAATGACAATTCATATGTCACGACAAAGGCATTATTAGATCAATTGACTATGAAATTCAAGACCATGGTTATAATAATGAGAAATGATTTATTTAAAATCAAGTCAAAAATGTAATTGACTCGAATTAGGGCTTTTGGACAAAACCATCGAACCCTAAGTTTCCTCTTCATTTTCTCACTTTGCATTCTTGAAATAACCTGTTGCCGCCATGCTGCTGGAGTTTGGAGCTCAACCTGCATCATTTTGTGGATATTTTTGAGTGATTTCTTCGAAGGTTTCTACAAAAACCCATGGTAAGTCTGATTTTTCATAAGAATGCCCATTCCTTACCATTTTGAATCATCTTTTGGCTTATACAGTCACGACCATGACTCATTTCTCATATATTTTTGCTTTTCTCTTGTTTTGGGTCGCCATGGAATTTCTAGCAAGCTCGCCATGAGTGACAAGACTTTAAGCTTTTGAGATTCAAATTGCTAGAGGAATCCATGGCCTTACTTGTATCTTCTGAGATAGAAATTGTGGTAAGCTTCAAAATAATTTAACTCTTTTCTGTTGTAAATTCCTTGAGTGCTCTTTAATTGAGAACATGTGGATTTATGTCTCTAGCCGCGGCTATCTCCATGCTTTCCTGTTGATTTCTGCATTTTGCTACATGACAAGAGGCGCCATATAATCTTGGTTCAAAACTTTGAAAGAGACAAACAGAAACTCTACATTTTCTTTTGCATTCTGAATATGGCTTTAACAATCCATCTGGGTACTTGTGATTCGTTGCATTCTGCATTTTTAGAGGAAACCCTCACATGGGTAAATTGCGATGACAATAAATCTATTTTTTTCCACTAAAACCCCATTTTTTTAGCAGAGACCATTGTATTTTTGTTGAAAACAGTGACAAATCTGCATTCTGAAAACTGGGTTTGACCACATCATAGTAGAATACAAATATTTTCAACTTAGCAGAGCTTTGAACACCATGATTTCTATCCCCACTTTTACTGTTGTCTCACTTTGTCTCAGGCTTCTTGTTGTCCTTCATTTCTATAGTGAGATTTTTGTATCTGGATATTGATAAATCATGGTATGATGTGATTATACCTTATCTTTTTGTATGCACCACTATGATATGAGATTATTCTACAATTTCATAGTTCCTATGACTATTGTAAACCTTAGTAAATGTCTTTTAATTCTGAATCTCATAAAAACTAAGGTTGTTGATAATATTACTCTTTTGAAATAATTGTCAATGGCTTGACTATTCATCAAAAGTAACTCATTCCTTGTATATATGAAATTGTTCATTCATGGTTGTCGCCTTCTTTGTTGTTACAAATTATTTTGTTGTGTCTCTTGATCTTAAGATGTAATAATGTCATTTTGTTCCCACATTGACTGCCCTCTAGCTATGCGTTCATGCCTGTAACTACTATTTGTCTATTGTTGCTCTTTATGTAAGTGAACACTTTTAAATGCTTTGATTTGGCACCTGTAACTTGACAATGTGCACTTGAAACCCTTCTGAATGCTTATGGTCCATTCTATCATCTTCATCCATTATAAAAATAGTCCCAAGCTCCATGTAGTAGCCTGATGCTTGAAACCCAGTTTGATATGCATGAGAAATAATCATTGAAGCATAATCATTTTTTGTTTTTTTCAATTCTGTCATTTTGTAGGAAATTGGGGATAGTAAATGATAATGGAAGCCATACCCTTGATTCTTTTAATGATGTCTTGTAACAATTTTCATATACAGTCATATAGACTGCCCTTCTGGTAACTATGTGAAATTTCACTTGGTGATAACGCTCTATTCTCCATTTTTGTTTCTTTAAGTCTCTTATGGACTATGCATGTACTTCAAAAGTTAAAATCATGATGACCTGATGTCTTGTTCACCCTTCAGCATAAAAGGGCTCAATGCCTCATCAAAATGTAAATATAAATGAAAGGCAGAGCTGAAACAAAGGATAACAAATGCAATTAATGCTCTCTTAACATCTTTCTTTGATTGTTCCTTTGAATGATGAGAAAAATATAATTGCTCAATTTGTTTTACCATACTATTAGACTGCTTGATGACAGTCCTAGATGATGATTGTTTCTTTGATGCTTTAATAACTCTCATATAATGATATGAATGAGAGGTGTCCTTATGATATGTCGGGCTCAACCCTTGTGGGAGCCCATTTTACTCCACATATCTGATAAGATGATCACGAACATAATGAACCTGTTCATGTACATTGAAAAAAACAAGTTAGTAAAAATAATCGCAGCTAAAAGCTTCCATTGAACTATGTTTTTCTTGATAATCAGCCTTTGTAATTCAATCATCTGGTGAATGTCTGATTGAATGTACGTTACATTCCTGTTGGTAGCATAGACATGAAGTAGAATGCAATTTATCATTGCTTAGAATAAAACTCTAACATCATTCTTTTGCAAACTTGTAGGTTCATGGAGCGTGAAATCGAGGTTGCAACTTGGAGACGTGACAACTAAAGACATCAAGCGAAAGTGATTCATCATCACAGGAAATGATGAATTGCTTCTCTTCTTTGTGTTTATGTTATCTTCAGTAGTGTAGCTTTCATTAAATTTTGTATTCATCATTTGATTATCATAATCAAATTCAGTTATTCTCGCGGCTTGTGCGAGATTTCAGTTTTTTTACAAAATGAATAAAAAGCATTATTATGCAACTTTTCAATTTTTTGTTTCAAATACTTGCACAATAAAACTATAATTCAGATGTAATCTGATCTTTATGATGAACAATGAATACTTTAGCAACAAAACTTGAAAATTTATGTACCTATCAATGATGAATTCGATTCAGCTCTACCTATTTGAGCTCGTAGTGAAAAATAGGTAACAATAATAGACCAAATAACACATAAATCACACTCACAAATAAATAATAGTCACTAAATTATACATAAACCATACTCACAAATAAACAACATAAAATCAAATTCAATCAATGGTTGAGAAGTGGGCAATACCTCCCAGTCGGTCGATTGAAGAAAGTAATTAACAAGTTCTCACGTTCAACTTAGATAATAATATTGCTAGTATTATATTGCTTAAGTCAAAATTTGGAATTGTTTGATACAAAAGGGAACTTATATATTCTTTTACATGAAAACTGAACTATCTAAATATTACACATGGTTTTAGTAGTTCAAAAAAATCCAAATTGGTTGAACAAATAATGGAGTGGCCTATGGCCATTCTTTATAAAGGCTAAAAACCAATTTATTATTATTATACAAAAGATATCAATAATATTGATTTGCAGTTTGAAACAAAAAGGATCACAACAAGCTTCTCCATTATTCCTTCCCGCGGCTACAGGAATCATGTTTTCACACATAACCATTGAAATTAGTAATAAATAACCGATTACTTCCTAAGGTATATTATATCCTTTAATCCATATTAATCACCTTTAATTCTATAAAATTATTATGGCAATTCAGGAGAAAAGATTAAAATATAGGTAGGATTAATGGAAAAACTAGATAGACTTTTAGCCCATCATTTTCTCCCTAGCTGAAGACATTGCACGTCCTCATGCATTACTTATAGACTTGGGTTGGTTAAATTTCAATTTATGTACTACTGCCATTATTTCCTTTTCCCAATTGCTTCTCAAATCCTAAATGAATTGTTGGTGTTCAGCTAAATTTTTGTAGTTTTCTATGAGACTTTATTGCACAGAGGAATTCAATTTTTTAACGGTTTGCTAATGTTTAGATATGGGCATATAGTCTGCTACAATCCTCTATTTCCATGAATCCTTCAAATTGTCAACTATTTTTTGATGTTTCCTTATAGCTATATAACCATCCATGTTCTCCTTTTCAATAGTATCTCTTAAGTTTGCCACTATCTAGTGGTGTTCCTCTAGGGATATATAAGCTTTTGTACCCAATCCTTGATTTTGAGCTAATTGCCCCAATTGGTTTCTTGCTTCTTCAACTTGTTGCACCCAAATTTGGAGGAATTAAAAAAAAAATTCTAATTGATGCACCTGGCCTATAAAATGTGAATTTCTTTCTATTGTTTATCAAATAATTCTTCCATGCAAAACTCCTTTGAAGCTTCAAGTGATGTTTGTTCTACAACATTAGTCACGGGGTTGTCTCGTTGATTCTAACCAGAGATAGAAAGAACATTCTCTACACCTCTAGGACTTATACCTCATTCACCAACAAGTTTCTCACCAAGAGAAAAGGTAGGGTGTGAAGTATTGGTTTCATGTACCATTAGGTTCTGCCCATTTTCTTGCAAAGAGTCATGTGTTATCTAGGTTTCATCAATCCTAAAGAAAAAATTATCCTAATTGGGCATGTCCTCATCTTCAGTATGTTTCTCATCATTATCTTGATCATATATATCCTAATGTATTTATGTTGCTTCTAGATTTGATTGCATGCAAATATTTTCATCAACGTTTCGGATCACACTCTGTGATCTATCATCAGGATAGAGAATTGTAAGAGGCAAAAAAAATGATCCTACAGTTCTCTATCCTGATGATGGGTCACGAAGTGTGACCCAAAACGATGAAAAAAATTGCACACAATTGAATCCAAAAGTAGCATAAATACATTCATATATATCCTCTTCTTCATTTTGAAAATGAGGAGTGGAGGTTTTAGGTAGATTTTCTTCCTGAATATCTTGTTCATCATGTTCTTCAGAGGACCCACTTTGTGTTTCAATTTCCATTTGTTCCCTCCTTTGTCTCTCTTTTTTCCTTTGCCAATTTTGCCTCCTTTGTCTCTCTTTTTTCCTTTGCCAATTTTTCCTCCTTTTTTCTTAGATTTTTCTATCTCTTCTTCTCTGAAGATAAGTGGCCAGTACTTCAACATCTTGCTCTAAATATTCTTGACACATAGTATTGGCAACATTAACTAACTTTTGCAACTTAGAGGTTGAAGGTCCTTCCACCTCTATCTTCCCTTTTTACCAAGTATTATAAGAGGATTTCACTTCAATATGAGGATTTTTGGAAAAAAATTGGGGTTTACCCTTTTGAACATCTTGAACCTACCTTCTGCATGCTTCTCATGCACAGTTCTTCCTAGGTTTCTAAATTCATCATCTTGTTGTTCACTTTCCTAGTTCTCAAGTTCTTGGTTTGTATATGAAGCATCTGACTCCATCTCCTTATCTAGGGTTTCATCATCAGCTTCATGAGCCTCACCTAATGTTTCATTGTTTAAGTTTTCAGTTTCATTGTCTTATTTGTCTGACTCATTTTGACTACTCTCGGCTTCATGAGCCCCTGGCTCAACTTCTCAAGCCAAGGCATTGGAAGGACTTTCTTCACCTACAAATGCAGACCAACTAAGTGGGGGAATAGCCTATTTTAAACCTTCCATGATAATTATCTTGATCAAGCTATGATGTGCCAAAGAACATCGATGCCCTTTATAAACTTTTGAACACATTATTTTTATGGAATGAAAGAGGTAATGTGGTAAATTCACCATATCATTGTATTATAAATGACATCACAACCTAAAATTTTGAGAAAAAGTGTATGCATACCTCCCTTCTCCTATGATATATTGTATTATGACCTTGCATACATCGGCCTAGGGTTGTGGAAGTGAACTTTGCAAGGTGCCTTGTCCCTGAATTGTCTTCAATTTCTCCTTCCCTTGCAGAAACCATGCCATGAGGCATTGTAGGTCAATCGTTCTAGTTGCAACTATAAGGAAGTAAGCTTCTCCTATCATAGGCAGTCCAGTGACCTTGGAGATGAGTTGAACACTAACCAAAAAGGAAATGCCCCACACTGTTGTAAAACTATCATTATCACTGAATGCCATGGTGAATTCATAAGCCATGCTGTCATCAAACCCACACATTTTCTTAAAGAAAACATGCCAATTTTCTTCCTTAAAGATCTTGTAAACTCGTTTATTAGCTCTCAAAATTTTCATGTTGGTGGGTTCATGTCGAATGTGAGGGCCACCCATGGTGACTTATGCACAGTCGAAAAAGAAAAAGTGGCAACAAGAAAATAAAAGGTAGAAGTGACCAGATAAGAAGACTAGTTTTAAGAACATGGTGACCAGAAAACAAAAGATAAAAATATGGGCATGGCAAATAAAAATTATCATGTAATAATTTCAACATATTGGGAAATCCACGAAAGGTTTTAATAATAATCGTCCTGGTTAAATCTACATGAAGCAAATGACCAAGGCATAATAGCGAAGGATATAGTTGGGATCTTGACATGACTTACACCCCCTAGCTGAATGTACGACGTCATCCTTAGAGTTTCTATAAACATTTTATAAAATAAAAGAGATTCATATGAATTGAATGAAAATATACCATTGAAAGTTAGCATTCAAAGTACAATGGAGGGTGATGTGGTAGAAGATGTCAGTGGAAGAAATGATGAAGAAGTGATGAGCAATCTAGTTGGTTATTGAGGTGGATACCAAGGTGGAGATGTGGCTAAACTAACACAAGCAAGCGAACGCCATGTGATTCTCCATGGAGGTGCAACACTTGGAGACTATGCAGAAGAGCCTTGTGAACATTGATGTGGCTCCCCTATCAAAGGTGATATAGTCCAATCGGAGTAATGTGACGGTTGAAAATGTGGAACACGCCACCAATGTTGATGTGGATGAAATATTGATGTGTTCACAGGATTTAGGATACTATTGATAATGTGGGTGGAGCGGATGAATCTGGTAGTGTTGACAGAATTGGGAATATAAACTGGTTCGCCAATCAAACGGATGGAGCGAAAACAAACTTCTAATGATATTGTAGTAGTCAGTTCTCATGGAAAGGGGGAGCAAGGCAGAGGCATTTGTTACACGATGGATGACCAAGCGGTGGTAGTGACCTATCACCAGAAACAAGTCCTAGTGCACCACCAGAAAGGGAGCAACAGGAATGCCAGAGAGGTGGTACCCTATCACAGGGGTGACAGGAGACTGGCCAACTTCTCTTCTTTTCTTTTTTCTCTTTTTTTCTTTTTTTTTGTTTTTATCCTTTTTCTTCATTACACAATCGTCAAAAACCTAGTTTTCAACTATGTGCTACCCAAGTATGTTGAAGAGTCATTTTTCACCCCAAGTTTATTTAATTAGTTACAAACTGTTGGAAATCCAATTTTCAGATTGTAACTAGCTAGCAATGCCCAAATTTTTTCATTGCTAGATTTTATTGCATTTTTTTCATTATTGGAAGTACCTATGGGGTACTTGAAGATGCAACAAAAACTCATGATACATTATTAAGTTCCTTCATCAAACTGGATACAAATTTTTCTTTAGAAATAGGTTGCTTGTACAATTTCAAGCGATGCCTACTAACAACAAGAGCCATACGATTAGAATCCACAATGTGAAGCTTGACTGCACCATTGTCATAGACAACCTGAATCTCATAAGGCCCTAACCATCTAGTGTGGAAATTCCCTTTGAAATTGTGAAACTTGGAGTCATACAATAGTGCTCAATCATTTGGTTGAAATGACCACTGTCAAATGAAATGGTCATGTCAGAGAGCATGTTGTTTCTAGACTATTTTTGCATGAAAAGAGCTTGTTATCAAAGTTTATCCAAGGAATGAAGTTGAGCAATCCTTTCTTTTTCAGCATCAGTTAGACTCATACATAATTACAAAGTAGTATGTAGGGTCTTTATCTCAAACTCAATGGGAAAAATTGCTTTCTTACCATAAACAAGCTCATATGGTGTAAGACCAATGGTGGTCTTCCACATGGTGTGATATGCCCATACTACTTCTGGAAGTCTTGTTGCCCAATCTTTCTCATGAAGTGTCACAGTACTTATTAAAATATTCTCAAGCTCCCGATTGGTTACTTCAACTTGTCCATTGGCCTAGGGGTGGTATGTTGAGGACTTGCGGTGTCGGATCTCATACTCCCAAACTAGAGCAGCAATCAACTCAGATGTAAAATGAGGTCTTTGGTCAGTAACACTCACGTGAGGTACATGAAACCTAGTAAAATTTTCAAAATACAAAAAGTTAGCAACTTTAGTATCTCTTGCATGTTTCAATACCACAACCTCTACCCATTTAGTAATATAATCAATACAAACCAATATATATTCCTTATTTCTTGATGGTGGGTTAATTGGACCCACAAAATCTAAACCCCATTTTTCAAAGGGTTCAAGTGACAATTGGGGTTGTAGAGGCATCTCATCAGAACGTGTGGGTCACCCCATACGTTGGAATTTATCACAATCTTGCAGATTTGCAATCTTTATGAAGTGTAGGCCAATAATATATAGTGGTTAGGATTTTATTGGCAGTCCTCTGAGTTTCAAAGTAGCCTCTACAAGGCCAAATGACATGTGTGAAGGATATCGACGACATCATCTTCAGCTACACATCGTCACATGATGTTTTCAATGTCGGTGTAGAACAAGAGTCCATTAATCCATGTGTATTGACCACTTAGCCCAACAAGTTTTTGCCGATCTTGAGGAGGGAAGTGTGGGGAAAACTTGCAGGTAACCAAGTAGTTTGCAATGTTTGCAAACCATGAGACTCTTAACTGAAATAGCAAAAAGATGCTCGTCAGGAAAAGCATCATCAATAGGTATAGGTTCATCCTTGCATTGCAACCTGGATAGAAAGTTTGAAAACACATTTTCCCAACCAAGTTTAGCAAGTATCATTATACCAAAATCTTGCAATAATAGTAACCATCTAATTAATCTTCTTGTAACTACTATTTTATTCATTAAAAACCTTATTACAAAGTGATCTATGTGGATAAAGACTTTATAACCAGTTATGTAATGTCAAAATTTATTAATTGCATAAACAACAATAAGAAATTCCTTTTCAGTAACCGTGTAGTTTACCTCGGTACCTGTAAAATTCTTACTAATGTAATAAATAGAATAAAATAATGTGTCCTCCTTTTGATCAATGATGGATCCCATTGAAAAATTAGAAGCATCAGTATGGATATGAAAGGGAATCTCCCAATTTAGTCCTCACAATACTTGTGTGGTCACAAGCTTCTCCTTGATAGTCTCAAAATCTTGGTGACATTCCTACGTCCTAGAAAAAGGATTATCTTTGTTGAATAAAACAAAAAGAGGTGCAACAATTTTACTAAAGTTTTGAATAAAATGCCTATAATATCTTGCATGTCCTAAAGAGCTCCAGACATCTTTTTGACAAACAGGAATGGAAAAATCTTGAATTATATGCACTTATTTGGGTCAACTTGAATTCCTTTAGCAGAAATATAGTGTCTATGTACTATACCTTACATAATCAAAATGTGACACTTTTCATGACTCAAAGACAAATTAGTATCTTCACACTGTTGTAAAAAAAATTCAAGATTATTTCTAGCTTCCTCATAAGTATCACCATACATAGCAAAATCGTCCATATAAACTTTAACACAATCATGAATCAAATCAGTAAAAATACTTAGCACTACCCTTTGGAAAGTAGTGGGGGAATTACATAGACCGAAAGGTAAAACATTATAAGAAAATTTCCCCCATGGATAAGTGAAGGTGGTCTTGTCTTGATCCTCAAGTGCAATACAATCTTATTATACCCATTGAATCCATCCAGGAAGGAGAAGAATTTCTTACCTGCAAGTGTATCCAAAACTTGGTCAATAAAAGGTAATGGAAAATTATCCTTTTTAGTAGCCTTGTTAAGGGCTCTATAATCAACACATATTTATCATTTACCATTTTGCTTAGGAGCTACCACCAAAGAGGAAACCCATTGACTATCAAAAAATGGATATATAAATCCTACATTTAATAACTTTTATAACTCTTCTTTCACAATTTCTCGTAAGATTGGGTTTAACCTTCTGTGTGGTTTCCTAACAAGATGACTACCCTCCTCTATGTAAATGTGGTGTGTGCACATGTATGGATGTATACCACGCATATCTTGATATTCCCATGCAAATGAATTCTTATGATTCCTTAGTATGGAAATTAAATCTTTAATTTGTGCATCACCCAAATTTGGATTAATATTTAAAATGTGTCCTGGTAAAATTTCCATTGATTAAGATTTTGCAGGTAAATCTATAGCATGTGCTTGTGAGGTGGATGGTGAAGAAGTTTCAAAAAGCATGAATGGACTATATACACAATTATGTGGAAGCAATTGATCTAATGTAATAAAATGTTGAAGTTATTGTGAATCACTCAACAACCGAAATTTCTCAAATGGACAGTTATATATACAAGAATGAAAAACAAATATTTTAAAACATCATCAGACATAGTCAATTTTGAAAGAAATTGGAAAAATAGTCTCCTCTAATAATTCATCAATATCAAGTGCTTGATCAATTTCCAGCATAGACAGAGAATCCTCCTAATCACTTTCAACCCATAGGGGATCTTTAGTCTCCAATAGTGGTTGCACAAGTGGGTACAAGGTCAAATGTTTCTTCTATTCCCCATTAGAAATAATCATATTACCTGACCAACAGTTGATATAAGCATCTATTGCAGCCAACCATGGTCTCCCTAGAATCAGGGGGTATCCCCTAGCATTATTTTGGGTTGTAAGATCATGAAATTAGTAGGATATTCCCAAGATTCAATAGAAATAACATCTTCTATAATACCTTCAGGTTTGACTAGGGAGTGATTTTCCATCTGTAGGACTGTAGGTGTAGGCCTAAGTCCTTGAAGGCACAACTTCTCCTTAGATTCATTGGTCATAATATTAATGGCATCTCCTAA
Source organism: Sequoia sempervirens (assembly GCA_007258455.2). Lineage (NCBI taxonomy): Eukaryota > Viridiplantae > Streptophyta > Pinopsida > Cupressales > Cupressaceae > Sequoia > Sequoia sempervirens. Next base: position 8,002,334 of record VDFB02000007.1, on the reverse strand, counting down.
GTCAATTAATGTATCCAAAATGATAATGTGACTAATTCGTACCTAAATCATACAACTCCCTAGGTCTAAATATTTGGGAATTGAAATATTTCCCAACATGAGATCAACAAGTTTCCCAATAACTTGCATCATCTTTGGGTCTCATTTCTTTGTCTTCTTTTGGGTACACAATTCCTAAACTATCTTCGTGTACACAGGGACATCCTTGATTGCCTATAAAAGAGGAATCTTAGTGCTAACATTTCTCAATTCATTTACAAAATCAAATTCTAGCTCAACCAATTCCTTTTTTTTGGTTGAGATTGGAACCTGTCAGGATATGGAGGTAACCTAGATGGTTCATCTTGTTTATCTGGATGTTCCTCAAGCTCATCATTTATTTTAGTAATAGTGGGCCCCTGGAGGGATTTACCTGATTGTAACTTAACTTCATTAATGTCCAATGTATTGATAGGGTAGGTTGGGTATCCCACCACCTCATTATTGTATATTGGTTGTGCCACCTTGTTATTTTGGTTTGGAGATGGATATGCAGGCATGGGTGTTGCCTTTGGTGGTTGTGACAGGTTGGATGGTGGACTATTGGATGAGGGTGGTATTGGTGGCAAGATTTATGGTGTTTGTTGGTATGGAGTAACCATAGGTGGTGCGAGATAGGGTAGATATGTGGAGACTATGATGGTGGTGTCCTCAATGCTTGTTTCCAAGGTTAAGGGGCATATGGGTACTAGTTTTTCCATTGTGAATAAGTTGGAGGTTGTTTCCACCCTTCATACTATACCGGTTGAGTTGGAAAGGAACTAGGTTGTTCACTAGGCCCTGCATTAGGAAGTATAAAAAGTTTATTCATCATTGGGGGCATAGTTTGTGGATGCCAAGGCCTCCATGGGGCCATATAGTAAACAAGTTATTCACTAAATTCCACATCTTCCATATCTATTAGAAGAGGTTGTAATGTAGTAGCCTTACTATCATCTTCTAAAGAATAAATTTTTGTTTTGCTATAATGATATTCCTCATTACTATGTTTCTTGAGATAATTTGGATAAAATACAATAAATGCTTTTTCAGCCACTTCTTATTGCTTACATGTGTACAAGGTGTCAATTTTCTTACCTATGTGTCTTAAAAGATCAGTTTTAAGATCTTCTAGAAACGTTCCTAGCTCTCATTTCGTGATACCTGATGTTCCTCTGAAAGAGAAATGCTTCCTAGGGTACCCTCTTACCAACCAAGTGGATCTTGATTAGTTCCTGCAAACATCGCAAATATCATCAAATATTAGTTTGGAAATATCCCTAACCCTCATAATATTTAAAACATCCATACATTCATCCTAAATGCCCTACGAAAAAGCATTTTTATAGTATCATTGTTCAATCTTGTTTGTCTAGTCCTTTGAAGACTAAATAAGGATCGCTCAAGATAGTTTTCTAAGGTCTCCTCTTCACATTGCATTATGTGAAATATCTCATCTCTGATTTCCTTGGTCTTACAATATTCTTTGTATTTCTCCAAGAACTTTTCCTTCATGTTATCCCAACTGTGAATAGTTTCACGTCCTAAGCTCATGAACCATCACAATGATGCATCTTTCAAAGTAGATGGAAATAATTTAAGCTTTTGTGCATCATTTTTATAATCATAAATATGACTTAAAATTCAAAGAGAAACATATCAAGATCTTCCATAGAAAGACCCCAAAAATAGGTAGAGCGGAATGAGGTATATTTTTCTTGGGAGCATCTTCCACTAGATGGGCAATGGGAAATTCAAAGGTGATAGGATTATTATTGGCCAACGCTCTTTCACCATTGTTATTTTGTTTTTGTTGTTATCAGACATGGTTTTGAATTCCCCAGGGGTGTAAAAAGATTAAAGCAGCTTAGGATCTTTGTTTATAGGAATTTTACCACTTCAAAGTTTGTAAGATTCTTGAAAAAAATTAGCAAGCTCCTTAAATGAATCTTTTAGGGTCTCAAGTAACTCTTGTTGGGTTCTAGAAGGTGACTCAATAGTAGTGGACTATGTGACACACTTTTTAATATCAGGTTAAACTAATTCCATCTTTGATGGTGTATTCATAATTAATGGCTTTAATCCTTTTTTGGGTCTTCTTGTTTTGAACTACTTCCTATATCTTTCTTAACAAACCTTCCTTTACTATCTCTAATGTGATTCATGTATCTACATGACCTACAACAAAGCAAACTAAGGTTAATTATCTAGGCAAGGTCAAAAATCACACAGACTTTCACCTTGGCATGTTAGTCCTAAATCAACTTACTAGACTGACACACCTTTAACACCTTTCCCCAACAATGATGCCAAAATGTTGGGACAAAATTGTGGATTAGAATTGGGGTAAAACTATCCTAGTAATTGGCTTAAATCAATCTTTGGGAATTTTGCATTAACTTCCTCAGTTTGTTCCTTAATGTCAATTCAGGAATCGTAAGTTCATGAAAGGTGTTGTGGCTATGTACCAAAGGGATGAAAACAGTAAATTAAGTGGATATGAAATGCATTCTATGAGAATAAACACTTAAATATAAATGCTTAAGAGAACAAATTTAAAAGCACTCTTAGACTACACTCTTAAAATAGATCTTTGAAAACACTTTATAAACCAAATAACTTAAACAAATCCTTTTAATATACTTAAGATCTGTCATATTTAACTCAATTCTGATTGAACACTCCTAAATCTGTTTGAGACTAAATAGATTCTAAAATTACAACAGTTTATGTTGAAAGAATTATGGCGGTAAGAACTATGTAGCGTGTATGAAATCTTAGAAAATGCAATTGTTTATCCCAAATATTGTTTCAAGATTAAACAAAATATAATAAACTAAATAACACGTGAATCACACTCACAAATAAATAAAAGTCACTAAATTATAGATAAACCATACTCACAAATAAATAACATAAAAGCAAACTCAACTGGTGGTTGAAGAGTGGGCCCTGCCTCCCAATCGGCTAATTGAAGAAAGTAATTAACAAGTTCTCACGTTCAACTTAAATAATGATATTTCTAGTATTATATTGCTTCACTCAAAAGTTGGAATTGTTTGATACAAAAGGGAACTTATATATTTTTTTACATGAAAACTGATCTATCTAAATATTACACATGGTTTTAGTAGTTCAACAAAATCCAAATCGGTTGAAGAAAGAATGAAGTGGCCTACGACCATTATTTCTAAAGAATAAAAACCGATTTACTATTATTATGCAAAAGATATCAACAATATTGATTTATAGTTTGAAACAAAAAGGATCACGACAAGCTTCTCCATTATTCCTTCTCACAACTACAGGAAACTTGTTTTCACACATAACCATTGAAATCAGTACTAAACAATCGGTTACTTCCTAAGGTATATTATATCCTTTAATCCATATTAATCACCTTTAATTCTATAAAACTATTATGGAAATTCAGGAGAAAATATTAAAATATAGGCTAGGATTAATGGAAAAACTAGACAAACTTTTAGTCCATCAAACAACATGCACAATAGAACACTAGATTTACATGGAAAACCTATGAAGGGAAAAACCACAGTGAGGATTAGCTCACAATATAAATTAATTGCAACACCAAATACAATAGGCTCACTTCCTAAAAGAAAAGAAGGGCCCACTGCAAAAGGCTTATTTCCAGATTACAAAGAAGAAGAAAGAAGATTGTTATAGTGAGAAATCCATCTCAAAGCAACAGAAATATCCACCACAACATCACCAATAAATTTGTAGCCTCTCTAAAAGAATGTAGACACATTCTTCTCACTACTTCCAATAGCCTAACACATTAAAGCACACACTACACTTCAAAAATTCACACTTCACATTACATCTTGTATCACACACACTTCACCACCAAATCCTTCATCAACATAGCACTTATTTATACCTTCTTCAACCTTGAAAATATTCTCCAAGGCTATCTATTCACCTTAACCATGCAAACTCAAGTTAGATTGGCACCAAAACATTCTCGTGGTGGAAAGGAATGAAGGCGAACCACAACATACCTTAACTCGGACCCAAATACACTCATACACACTACTTCATGCTTTCACAAACACCAAAGAAAATCCACAATTAGTGTAAGCACCCAAGGTTTGCCAAACTATGTTAGCACCATTAAACAATTAAGTACAAACTTCCTTTGATCCAAAGATGACTCGTGAACCACACACAACACTTTAACACACTTTGGAATATTCCAAAAACATCTTGAAATCCTACAAATTTTTTTGCAACAAATTTCACCTAAAGAACATACTCATCCTATGCAACCAATTAACCTTCCACACACTACAACACTTGAATCCAACCTTGTGGAGCACCAAAACACAAACAACTCAAACTGGAGATAGATACTAGCAATATAATCATACTTCCAAAACCGCAAGACCAGAAGACAAACTACAGAGAAATGTGGAGAAAAACCATTTCTCCTAAACACCACTATACTGCATAGTTCACACACTGATACTCTAGATATAACACCTATGAAAACCTCGGATCATCATATTTGAATTGCACAAGCATATCTTCAACATAGAAGAAATGTGGAGAAAAACTATTTCTCCTAAACACCATTGTACTGCATAGTTCACACACTGATACTCTAGATATAACACCTATGATTGCCTATGATCATCATATTTGAACTGCACAAGCATATCTTCAACATAGAAGAAATATGGAGAAAAACCATAACACTACTTTGTATGCCAGAACACCTCTCAACCACACTGTTTCCTCTTTTATTCAAATTTTCTCAAAAGTGCTTGGAAACAAAGCACCACAAACACATTCTCATCATCTAGAACACCTCCTCATCACAACTAAACCAACTGCAACATAGCAACTCAACCATACATATGCTTATCAAAGAAACACTAGAGGTTGACACTAGTAATACTTACTAATGGTAACATAATGAAACTAATCAAAGCATCATAATAGCTTTTCAACCATCAATAGACTTCCAACAATCACCAAAATTGTAAACTAGTTGACATCAATGACAACACAAACATAAGTCTGTTGACATCAATGACAACACCAACTACTCATACTAGCAACAAAGCCCCTATATGACACAACATTTTCCCTCTCTTTAAATGTGTAGGTTACAGGCTTGGAGAGGATTAAAGGGATATTGAAGGAAAGTTGTCAATTATTGTATTTGTTGTCACCAACCTTGTCAAGCCACGAAAACTCACCTACAAAATTTACTAACGACATTTCGACAACTCTACAAGTGGAAAAAGGGATATCAAATCTGCCACCAGAGGACCCCAAAATTTGAGGATGCCCTATCAAAGATTCATTCCCCATTGGTCAAATAAGTCCTTGTAGGCAGAGCCTAACCAATTTTTCTAGGTAGGTACACAATCATCTACACCTTCCAGATCTATCAAAACTTGACTGTTTTTGTTTATCAATTATCAAGATCTTGCATTTTTCATATTAGGGCATATAGGATCATTAGGTGAATCATTCCAAAATATTTCCAATCCATTCCAACCCTCGATTAGATGTAGATCCAAGTCTTATTGGCTCACCTTCATGGTTGAAATTCAATATTTTTACCTCGTTGATCTATATCCTAATGAAACTTGGAAAAAGTCCCCTTACATCCTAGGTTCCTTGCATTTAGGACTTAGGATACCTTTTTCTATGTTTCACTCTCTCTAACAATTCTTCTAACTAACATCTCCATCCAAGAATCATGACACATCAAAATATCAATCTCATGCATCCTGCATCCACAAAATCATTAGCTATGCATCCATCCATCATGCATCATATCATATATCATATCATTTTGTTTTCGTCATATCATCCAGCATTCATGAATCATGCATATGATCAAAATATTAAAAAAATAAAAAAAAGTAATCATATTCACATATCATCATATCATGTCACCACATCCTACATCAAAAAGTTATTAGCACCATCATAATATCATAATCATACAGCATAATAATTAGTGCATCCACAATCATATCATAATCATGCATACCATATGCATTATATCACCATCATCATCTATCAAATGTGTGATACATATCTATACATCAAAAATACATATGTACATGAGGCTCAAAATTCCGATGAATGTATATACATTGTAAACATGTCTACATCAAATGTACATCAAAATAAAAGATCTAAACATCAATATATGTACAATTGTCTACCCATCACTCCTATGCTCCTCTCCATCAAAAGGCCTATCAAGAGGTGGCCTCATCTAGTGCTCTTAGTCTCCATGTCCTAGAGATATCTAAGTATGTTGACTGTGGGTTGGTGACCTATGTGGCTATAGTATATGTCTTTGTGTCTACTAGGAAGGAGGACCAACCAAGCCACCCTCTGACCTACTAGATCCTATGGTTTTAGCACTCCTAGAAAAAAACTTTTTCTACCTTCGTTCTCGTAGGATAGCCGTCTCATAGAGGTTATGATATTATGTGGCCTCCTACATGAGGTGCTCCCTCTCACCATATGCATGTCCATGGTCACCATTGATCCTTGTCATTCTCAAGCTACACCTTGCATGCTCACTTAGAGTCTCAACCATAATTGTGGCAACATGTGCCTCTGCCTACTATCAATGAGTGATGTTTGCATCTCACTATGAGGTCCTCAAGTCTCTCTCCCCAAAGTCTTGGTCATACTCAGTAACCCTCTAATCCCTCTCAACAAGTGCTTGATCCCTCTCAACCATCCTTTGAATAAGCTAAATGGTAACTTGGTCACATTTTTTCCTATATCCATCACGCTCTCAGTTTTCCTGATCTTTCTCTAATAATACAAGATCCAATATAACATTTGCATCCTATTGATCATCACCACCACCCCCTCATCTCAAGGAGGGTCATGTACAAAACCTATAGCTAATCCCCATGTGGTTGTTGTTGTGGTGGCTCCTTCTATGGAGGTGGTTGTTGTGCATCATGAATCACTACCTGTCTAACCTTTGCCTCCACTCTATGTCGCACCCATCAATCTCTATCAATCTCTCCCTCTAGCTATCACCTTTGTCCACCAACTGCACCGGGACCTCCTTGAGGATGTGTAAAATGTAATGGTCATCTTTGGGTCCACCATGTTTTTAATCAAGAGTAGTACCAAGATCCTCTAGCCCCTTGTCTATCCCCATGATTGTGGAGCCAGTTGTGCTAACTCTCCTAAATCAACGTATGGAACCACCTGTCCACCCCAAGCAACTATCTCTCTTGTCGTACAAGTAGAAATAGCATGATAATCATTTGTGGGCACAACCTTTTGCTCGTCGAGACGTCTCATAACCCTACCTGGTAAATATCACTCAATGATATGGGCAGTATGGCCTATAAGCTACCTTGTCTATCTATAGAAGGGTAAATGCAAGTGATCATCTGACCATACCTCAACCTATAGATATGGCCTCTAGATAAACTCATCCATTTCATTGAAAGTACCTCTCTAATAGTGCATCTTTCATGTCTACCTTTGTGTTAGCTAGGATCCATACTTGTAAACAAGTGGGTCTCCCAAATCCCTATCCACCTCACCAATGATTTGATTGATTGTGATCCTCTCCTAGGCCCATACGTGCAATAATGTGACCCCAGTTGAAAGGCTAGTCACCAACTGGTAGCATACCTATTGTATATCATGATAGAGATGCATGAGGATGAAAGGTCCCCATGCGTAAATAATACCCTCTATAACCATGCCCTCAATCATGTAACCCCATCTAATGGAGAATCCTCACAACCTCCTATCTGGTATCAAAGACCCCATAATCAAAGAAACTAAGCACAACACAATCTCATAGACCTCCCCATAGTGAGGTTGCAGATTTAGTTGTACATCAACAATAACTAGCTCATTATCCCCAAGAAGTATTCGTAGAGATGCAGTTCCTGCCTCCATGTCATAAATAACTCGAGCATCATCAATCGACACCCTGGGAATGTGCCAAACATCCTCTAGTGTGATCGTGCACTCTCCAATTGATAGATGGAATGTGGCAATGTCAGGCCTCCATCTCTCAACCAACGTAGTCATCATATTTCTCTATGTTTCCATATCTCAAGCATATACACAATGTGGAAGAGACCGATACTAGCCAAGAATTGATATTGAGCTCTCCTAATCAAGCCATGTGATCCATAATCTAAGGCCTCCACTCTCTAGAATAGATAGGGTGAAGTACTACCTAAAATCATGAAGCCAACAATGTCAATTTTGTAAAAATTTGGTAAAAATCCTAAGTGTTTTAGCAAAAAGAGTAAACGTGTCACTTTAAGTAAACACGTTAATGCATATTAGTCAAATACGGACCATTTTTCAAATGTGTTGATATCCCAATTTCAAAATTGAACATATCTCCAAATATGTTGCTATACCCACATCACTTCAGTGCAAACTTGCTAATCCATTACAAAGGTGTCATTGTGTTGCAAAAGTAGCAATATGTGATTGCAAATGCGCCCTATCAAGTTTCAAAAGCATTGATCTATAGATCAATGTATTTCTTTTCCTACATTTAGCTAGTAATTAATGTACTCAAAATCAAATACAAGCTAAAATTAAAGGTGTATGTACCATTGGGCCTGCTCATGTAGATCTCTAGAACTAGCAGACTCTATCTATACGATGTGGGGCATGAGGAACAAACACCATTTCAAGAGGATGTCTAAGTGATCTGATTGCTAGGAGCTCTAAAAGTGATTGAAATATAGAAGGTTGAGAGTGCAAATGAGTATGTCTTGAGCCTAATTTCCTATATATCACCCACAAAACGTAGGGTTTTGATGGGCCTAATTAATGGCTAGTTTTATCCTATTTAGTTCATATCTTTTAACATTTCAAGTTGCTTATTTCATAGAAGTTCCTTATCTTATATATCTTTTATGCAACCTAAACCATACTTTGATATGTGGAAATATGATTATGATATGTTGATATTTGCATGGATGAATGTGTGAATGTGTATGAAATTCAGTATGAATCTATGTTTAATTCATGGTTGTTAATGGTGTGTATGCATTAGATGAAATTGACTTCTTGCATCGAGAAGAATTGCTACCTGAAACAAATAGAAAGCTCAGCCTGCAACCAAAGGATTCCAAATAGATTGTAGGGGAGATTCTAGAACACTCAAACATGATAGTTGCATAAAATGATGTAGCGATCATTGAGGAGGTCAATTGTGAGTCATCAGAACATCCAATAAAATAATGGGAGGAAGAAGAATTTTGTATTGATCAAGAAGCCAACATGATTGTTCTCATAGAGCACGTCTATTTCATGTTGTGAGGGTATATTTTCAATCCTATTTATCTTCTATCTTTTTCAGTTATGATTTCAGTTGCAAAGACTTTGTCTCTCTATTTTGAAGGATATTGGACACCTGCATTTAATTTTTTTTTTCATTCCTTTTTTACATAAACCTCCTCCCAAACCTATATAGTTGGATTGGTGGTTGAGGAGAAGATCTAGTTAGAAGATATTTTTTGATAGTTATAGCTTTGTTACACAGACAATACTTCATCGTTAGTTTTATGTTCTGCACTCATGAATGAGAAATCTATGAAGATTCTTGTTAGATTGTAGATTTTAGTTATATGAAATAAAGATGTTCTAGTTTACTAATATGATTAGTTGGTTCAAGTAGCACATATTTGATTTATCATATGGGTACAGCTTGAGCAAGGGTCACTCAAGGTACTATTCACCCACCTTAATTTATGTTGTTAAATTAGATGTTTAGATTGTTGCATTCATTTCAAATAGATTCTTCATTACATGTACATAAATGGTATAATGTATCATGATTTATACTTTGTAATGTATCATTGAGTCATCCTCTAGAGTTAGTCAAGTAGTTAGAAGTAAGAATCAATAATGCTAGTAAAATTGCAAAGTTTAGGTTTAGTAGTTAACAATTACAGTGTTAAGTCAAAGGTACCCATAGCATCAGTAGCAAATTAAGTTATTTCCCCTATTTTGCAGTTTATGCTTTATTTCCTTTTTCCAGCCTTTATTGTTTTCCTACACATGTGTAAACCACCTATACTTGATGATATAGGTCATCTAGAGTCAATGAATATGCATACAATGCCAGCATCATCAAAATCTTACAAAGCCCTGGTTGATAATTAAATGGAGCCTTTGCAAGGTTTTAATGGACTATTGAGTTAGGAACCTCTCTTTTGAATTGTGTTTCTAACACCAAGTTGACTGAATGTTAGTGAGGCCTTATAGGTTTTTCCTATGGCTTCCCTACTAGATCATTTTTCAATCCTCACCGTTAATCCTAAACATTTTCTAGGACCCCTAGGGCCTTGGTTTTTTTCCTCTTCTCATTTGAATAGGTATTGAACTCTTATTATGAATCCAACCCGAAAATTATTATTTTTTGGCCGACCTCTCGAGAGGGAAACCTAGCATCCTATCATCCTTTTGTCATCCGTTGGGGCATACTAGAGCATCAAAAAAAAAATATCCAAGCAACAATTATATTTGAAACAATGTAGCAAGTACATTGTGTCAAAGAGGGGCAAAATGTAGACATGCAAAAATGACTAATGCGTATCACACATTCCTGACTTTGTATTTTCACATCATTTTTATCATTAAGATTGCATGGTTCATATTTTTTATCATTTGCATCACTAATTCTCCTTTTCGCATCATTCTTCATCATTTTCACTTATTGTCCTCTATTAATTAAATAATTTTGAATTATTTAATTAATTCATCATTTTTCATTAATTTTCCTCTTAGCACCATTAATTGAATAATATTTAATTAGGTAAATCTAACTTTCTTCTAATGTCCCATAATTAAATAATTTTCAATTATTTAATTATCTAATTCCCTCCCACTTGCATGGAATATTCTTTTTTTAAATGAAATATCCTAATCCTCCATAATTAAATGATTTTGAAGCATTTAATTATTATAATTTCCCTCTCCAAGGTATATATTCCAATAGAATATTCTTTTTCAAAATATCCTAACCAACCTCAACTTCCTATTTCATCCTCCACCCTCCATTTTATCAAGATTTGATCTCCACTATCCATTTCAAAATATCTCAACCAATTTCCTAAAATTATGGAGATATTTTGAGTTCAAACTAATTTCAACCCTTGATCCTCCTTGATCTAATCTCATCCATTGATCTCAATATTAATTCTCAACCATTGATCTAAATTTTAAAAATCTATAAAATAACTTTCATCCCTTCATTATCATTAACCTAGATCAACTTAGAATCATTGAGGAAATTCATGTCATTGTGACTTTTGAGCATTTGAGAATTATCATATCATCATTTCATCTATCATATAGGTCATTCAAGATTTTTCAATCAATGGGAGCTGTGATTTGAGAAATCCAACACATCATCAACCAATTTCAAAATGGAATAACAGGTTTGTGCATGTTTGATTTCAGGTTTTGATTTGAATTTCATTATTATTTGTTGATTTATAACTTGTTTTGCATTCTATTCCATTTTCAAGTGGGATTTTATCATTGTTATTTATTTTTGTGTTGTGAATTCTAACCCTAGTTGAACAATTCATGTTTGATTTCCATTTTCCACTAACCCCACTTCACAAATCCCTAAGTGCAAAAAACTACCAAACTATGACAGACTAGTTCTTGAAATCTATGGAACCTATGATTTTTTTGTTTGAACCTATAGATGCATGTAGGATCCCTATAAAATAAAATATCTCATATTTTAATATCTCCAAACCATTTGATTGTGGAAATGATGTATGAAAAGTTGCAAAAAACATCATTTGCATTCAATAATAATTTGTCGAGGGCCATATTTTGTGTTCTTTGTCTTGTGGGGATCAATGGATTGTGTGAACACATTGGGGTGGGTGGTTGGGTGAAATGTTATAAAAGGCCTTTTTTTCACCCTAATTTTCCCAATCGTTTTAGGATACAATATTATGACGTAGTCTCTTAAGAGCCCTAAGTGGAAAAAGCTTCCAAACTATGGCAGATTGGTTCTCAAAATCTGTGGCATCTACAAATGTTTTATCTAAAATTACAAATACAGTTAGGGTCCCTCCACAATAACCTCTCCAAAAAAATTATTTTTCCAAGTCATTTGATCATGGCAACGATGTATAAAAAGTTGTAAAAAGCATCATTTGTGTTTAACAAAAACTTGTCGAGAGACGTGTTTTGTGTTCTTTTCCTTGTGGTGCTCAATTGATTATGTGAAAATGTCAGGTTGGGTGGGTGAATGCTAGGGGGGGCCTTTTTTCACACCCCAATTATCCCAATCATTTTGGACTATACTATTTTGGCACAATCTCTTAAGAGCCTAAGTGAAAAAAATAGTCAAACTATGACATATTAATTTTTGGAATCCACGACACTTGTGCATGTTCCATTTCAACTTGTAGATGGATATGGAGTCCCTCTACAGTACCCTATATTGATTCTAGTTAACTCAACATTTCTTGGCCATTCTAAGAATAAGCGAATTCTTGCAAAAGGCATTAGTTGAAAGCAGTGTAATTGTGGAAAAAGGCCCTTTTTGCATTTTGTGTGTCATGGAGCCCAATTGACTATGCAAACATGTTGATATGGATGGTTAAATCCCTCAGAATGTCTATATTCTTATTTTCTCATGGACAACCTAATGTTTTCCTATTTATGACTATTATAACGCCCCTCTTTATGGCTCTACAACAATCATAATTACCTATTTTTTCTCATTTTTGTGGACATAATAACAACCCATCACATATTTTGGTGTGTACTACCCTAGAAAACTAAAATATTCCATTTATCTAGCATGTATTCATGGTATTTGATGATATTATTGGTTTTTATAATGATCAAATATTACTAGGAGGTTTCCCTAGCTTTGCGATCTTAAAAATTCCTTGAATTAGACTTGACTACTTTATCTTGAAGTTACAAAAATTTAATGAGCTAATAGAGAGTGTCATGGAGGTCAAAGGAAGATATCTTGTCAAGCTAAAAAATTGATTTCCCTAATAAAAAATCATCAAATTTTGAAGAGAGAGTAGACTTAGATATTTGAAAATATCATGCATTTCTATATTTTGAGGTTTAGTATAAGAGGGAGATATCTTCAAAAGGACTATCACTTCTAACTAAAGATCTCATCTTAGGGATCTACTAAATCAGAATAATTTATTGTTTGCAATATCTAATTTTTTGTGACAAAATAGGTCGGCATACCAACAAGAATATCCATGTCAAGAAAATATTGTCGTGTCACCTAAACAAAAGGATATTATGGAAAAAATGGAACATAATCACATCCTCATGGACATCTATGTTCATATAGTTAAATCATAATAAAATAATAGCTATATCACTTTAGAAAGGACTATCTTAACCTGTCAATAAATATAGTCATGTCACCAAAACCATCATATCATAGTAAACATGCTACCAAGACTATCATACAAATAACAAGAGGGTAATTTTATCATTCAAAATCAATCACATAAAAAAGGGATAGTTGTCACAACTAAAGATAATCATAAATGGCATCAATATAGTCATGTAATATTTAGGATAGTGATTTTAAACTATGTTACAACAAAAAATAATATTATCGCCAAAGGATAATCTCATAAGCTATGAAGTATATCATATGAGATAAATGACTACCTAATAGTTACTAGCGTACTAAATGCACATGCTTACATTGTGACAAGGTTGAACTAGAAAGAGGTATAGCATATTAGTGATCAAATCAGAAGAGATGTTGGAAAATGGATGAGATCATGCTATTTTTTAACATAAATAGATTATGGATATGGTGACAAGGTTGATAATAAGGAGTATGATGCATTGAGAAGAAACCAAGAGGTGTTCATGGAGTTTGAAGATGATTTAGTCGTAGAAAGAAATTTAGATCAAAGTTAGAACGCATTATTTCAAGGATTCTTATGAAAAGAACATATGTAATATGCATCCACCCACAATTTATTGAATACTATTGATATAAAAAAGACTAAACTTGATGTGTTTTGTAGGAATTTTATATGGATGGATACAAGGAATATAACAAACTATGATGAGATGCAAGATAAATTTTGATGAGTTGTTGAAATGTGGTCATGAGATAAAATAATAAAATTGGGTGTATTTTTCAATAGAAACACCCAATTTGATTGAAAATAATATAATGGCAGTGGATCTAACTTAGATAGGGAATTAGATAAATATGAGAATCGAATATTTCTAAGAATTAGATTTTAGTTTCTATCTCCAATTTATAATTATTTTGGTCTTTGATTTGAGAGGCATATAATCCTATGCAAGATGATTAAGGACAAAGGTGGAAATAATATTGTTGCATTTATACCCTAATGTATATGTGGGCTAGTAAGCAATTTTGAATTTATGCTAATATATACTAATTGTTCCTAGTAAGGTTTGATCATCATAACAGCCCACAAGATCATCATGCAACTCTAGGGATTCCTTCCAAACTAAGGCATTATATTGATGAACAATCAAGAAGATAAGACTATCCCTTAAAATTTATAGGACTATCCAAAATATATGATTTTGCTAAACTATTATGAACCTATAACCACTAAATAAATTATTAGATCTTTATAAACATCATTTTATACTAAGCGTTATCAACAAGGAAAAAAATAATCCTTTAAAACCATAAAGTTGTCAAACCCTTGAACAAAAATTAAAGAGATATGTTGGTTTTCTTTCATTTTTATCTGAAAAGGCATAAAAACCAGTAAAATATATCAATATCATGAATCCTAGGTGATGGAGCATCAAGGAAATCCTCATCAAAACCTAAAAACTCAAAAATTATGACTCTTATCTCGTATTAGCCAAAATCACCCAAAAATCAAACACAAAAATGGTGAAATGAGTTTTTGCATACAACCACAATGGTAAAACATATTTGTGTTAACCAAATATCCACATAAGCATACAATGTATATGTCACTAAAAGTACAATATATGTACAAGAAAGCCATGTAGGATTACAACAAAACCATATAGGCATATAATGTCACATATTTGTAATACAAAAATATATACAAAATTATCATATAGGCATACAACAAAGGACCCTACTATGATCACTTCCCTTTATGGGGAGGGAAGAGATAATGAGCTTCCTTTGATTGTCGATTTGATGGAGAGGAATACGATGATGGTTGATTTTGAACCCATTTACTCAACCTCCTCTCTACTATTATGGACTTGAACCTAATATAATAAAAAGTATACACCTTAATATATAAAAATTGAACTATATAATGATATATAATAGAATAATCACTTACCACATGCTCATAATCACTTTAAACCAATTTTTTCCTATTTTCGTCTATAACAAGGCATGTTCACAAATTGGAGTTGTGAAGCCTTGTGGAAAGCATCAAGATGCAAATTAAACTATAAATGAATATCATTCAAATTTTCACTAATAGATATAAAACAACAAATATAATATAAATTTTACTAATTTGGCTCATACCTTTTGTTAAATGCATCGAAAATGATATTGTTATGGTAACACCATGCTCCATTGTGGTACAAAAACTAGGAGTATCAATTGATGTAATCATCTAAAATGAAACAACATTATTAAAATTTCAAAATATACCTAACATTATTTTAAAAACATTTAATGATTAAAAATACTCAAGCTTATCTCAATATAAGATGTATGGCCACTTCAGCTAACAGGTGTTGATGTTGAAGGCCCAACATTAACCTATTCAACATCCAATGTGAGTTTTAAGATTACCATTTATATAAGGTTAAACTATTCACATGTACTATATTTATTATTTATTTAGTAGTTACATAGTTGTGGACTCAACATCATCATGTAAGAGGAAGGTGGATGGCTACTAGATGCAACGTGAACACTCTAACCTTGAAATTTTATTACAATCAATCTAGTAATTTAGTTAATCATACATTTAAAAATGAAATATGCTAAATTGAATTTGACCTTGTTCAAATTTACCTATCTATCAATACCAAATTTTTGATCCAATAGCTCATATGTCATGATAATTTTATCCAATATATATGTGTGTTTTATTGTTGGCCATGTGCAGCCTAATCATCCTCAAACCCATAAGCACAAAGAGACCCACAGTTTTGACATAAGTGAGGTGAAGTTCAAGACTTGGAAAACTCACCCACATCACCCTATGTTAGAGGCTTAATATGTTGTAAAAGGGTCTAAGTGAGGGAGCTAATGGATTATAGGGTCTTGACCTCAACAACCTATTTCACAATGGAAGGGATAGTGACATTCTCAAACTCTAGTCTATTAAGGGGCCTTGATTCCTAGTTTTGAGCACATTGTGCCCCCACTTTGTCCTATGATAAGAGCTCCTCTCTACCCTAGAGATCCCACATGTAGAAGTAATTCAGAATCTCATTGAGGAAAAACTTGCAATAGAGCATTCTCAAAAGTTATTGTGGGTGTACCAATGCAATTTTATGGTGTTAGCTGACTAGAGCATAAATCATAAAATCCAACATTAACTA
Source organism: Sequoia sempervirens (assembly GCA_007258455.2). NCBI lineage: Eukaryota > Viridiplantae > Streptophyta > Pinopsida > Cupressales > Cupressaceae > Sequoia > Sequoia sempervirens. Next base: position 7,985,744 of record VDFB02000007.1, on the reverse strand, counting down.
TTAAGCACAAAGGAAGACAATTAAATAAAATAAAAATGATTATACCAAATCACCTTTGAAGCCTCCATGAATCACCTCCATAGCCCTTCTAACTTGCTGCAAATGTAATTGTTGCCATCATATTTGAGTGTGTGGGCAATGACTATGACAAAGACAATGTCCAAAGCAAGGTTTGAAGGATTTTAAAATGATTATAATGCTACCATGCAAATGATAAGCATTAATATATGTCTAAACTATGCCAAACTAAAGCCTATGACCAAATGACAAGACTATAAGATTGCCTAAGACTCAACAATTATGCTAGAATGAAATATCAAGAAGTTGTGTCCCTCAAAATGTGAGAAAAATTGGCATTTTATAGAAAATGCAATTTTGGACGGATGATCAAGATTAAAAGCTGATGATAGCCTAAAATCAGAGGTCAAGATTGCATGTGACAACCCATAATGAGGGTTAGGGAAAAAATCTGAAATAAGTGGCCAAGATGCATTTTAAGAAAATTGCATCAACGATTGAGAATAAATGTGACAAGAGGATAAAAATAGCCAAAAAGATAAAGATTTTGAAAATCATGAAGATAAGAAGATAAGATTCGAAAAATCAAGAAGATAAAAACTGGACAAAAAAGAAGATTTAGAAAATCAAGAATTTGATCAATTACTTGATTTATGGAAGAATATTACCATTTATGAATTAAAATTAATTCAAAAATGTGGATTTTATCTGACAGTAAATAATCTTTTTAGATTATTTACTAAAAAGAAGTGACAGTTAATAATGTGAGGCCATTTTAAATAATTAATTTTATTTAAAATGAGGAAAATATCAAATAAGGCAATTAAATAATTAAAGATAATTATTTAATTTAGATATTGTGACCAATAATTAAATAAATTAATAAATCTATTTAATTATGAGAATGAGTGACATATTAAATAAATAAATAAAATTCATTTATTTAATACTCAAGAAGACATAATGAATAAAGATAATTAAATAAATTAAGAAATTTATTTAATTATGAGAAGATTTAGACAATTAGTGACGTATTGAATAAATAAACAAAATTTATTTATTTAATAATCATGAAGAATAAAAAGACATGAATTAATTAAATAATTATGAATTATTTAATTAATAGTCGAAGGTGGACCAAGGACATAATTAAAATGTCATAATTATGCTAGGACAAAAGTGGTAAAAATAGAGTTTGCAGACCTAGGTCATTTTTATGTGTCTACAATGAGACCTTATTTTTATTTCATGGAGAATGGTCAAAAAACCATCCACCACCTATCCCCAAAATTATTCTTTATCCCTTGGTGGTGGAATCGATGGATAGGTAATCTCCTATAAGCGTTGTGTATGGTTGCATTAGTTCATGGGTTAGTGAACAATGCACACAAGTTAGATTTCAATTATTTATTTATTTATTTCTCATAGGATAATTTATTCGCATAAAAATTTCTTTGTTCTTCCCTCTTGTTCAACCAAGTGTTTATTTGGCCACTCACAAATATTATGTGAGAGACAATTGATTGTAGTGAACTAGCGAGAGTAGACCTATGGGAGTTTATTCTCAATATATTTCTCAACCTTCCAATTATTGCCTCAAGTTCTCTTATGTTGTTTTCTATTTTCCCTAATATATTTTCTTGTGTCCCAAGAGGATGTTGAGTAACTACCAAAGGGGTTTTTGTGGTTGTCCTTCGGCAAGGATTTCATAAATTGTGAATGTCAGTTTTCATCAACTAGTGGGGCATTCTTAATTCTTGGAAATTAAATAAAATTCACTCAAATCTTTTTCAATTTATTTATTTATTTGAAATTCTACACTAAAAACTAAAAGAAACTTACCTCTTCGACCTTGATGATTTCATGGCGACATTTTGGCGGTGATTTGGAAAATAAATGGACATGAACAAGATATTCCACAATGTGAGTGTGCTTTAAAAGGGTTGTAGAGTAGGTTTTATTGTCGATAGGTTGAGTTCAAATAAGCTCAGCCTCTCTCTTTTTTATTTAAAGAATACAAAACATGTAACACACTCGTATTTTGTTTACCAAGGGCCACTTTTTGGTCCCCCTTCTTTTTGCATTTACCCAATACAAACCCATTGACTTGTTAAATTAGTGAGATCTTTATGTCATACCTATGTTCTATTATATTCATTAATTTTCACACTTCACCATTGTTATATATTTTGGATTGAATTAGGTTTTGATCCTCATAAGTAACAAATTTCTTGATCAACTTCTTGATTTTTTTCAAAATTCCTTAATTACATAGAATTTTTAATATCATATAACCAATGTCTATCTCATCATGATTGATAGGCTTATGTTTGATATTTTTAGCAAGGATATGTGTGTCTACACAGCTTCCTAATAGACCCAATCATGGACATTCAAAGTTAACTAACTCAAGGCATATTTCATCTAGGTCAATTTGTTTTTCTTTATATGTTCCTAGTCAAGTATGGGTTTGTGCTAGGCACACACATACTCTTGTAGTGCACTATTATTTCCTTACTCTATTGTGATTCTCCATGTCAAACTGAATAGGCTTCCTTGGAGGAGCTATAGTGTGATCCTCTCAAATAATTTGTGCTACCCTTTTACTTGAGTCAAATTTTGGGAGAAACATAATATAAACCTAAGTTTTGTGATTAACATCATAGTAACAACAAAATATAAATATATTGCATTTTTTTATATTTTTCACCTTGTTCTCCACAATAGTAGAAAGTAATTGAGCATAGTTAATCATTTTTAACCATCACTATCACCACCATCACATTCTCCACACCCATATCATCTAGGCACTAACCTTTTTAACCTTATTGATTCAATGACACTATGTAGCCTTGATCCTACTATGCAAGGTAGCTTTGATTTGTTTGCACTAGGTGGAATACAATATTCATTACAACCTTTCCATGTTGATCCTACAATGCTCAAAGAACTCTACATGATTTGGTGTCATGGGTCGCACTCTAGTATACCTCAGATTAAAAATTTATGGTGGCAAGAAATTTTATAAAAGAGCATGGAATGAGGTCTCATTCCTCTCATGGTATATTACACATTTTAGGGATGCATAGAATTTGAGTAAATTCCACAATGCCTAAATCACAACTAGAAATTCAAGTGTGTCCTCCCTTCCTATACCTAATACACCATAGATCTTTCTTTGATTCATATTAGCCCAAAAATACTCAATCCACATGACTATTTGTTACATCTTATGAAAAGGAATAAATTGATGATCAGTTAATTCAATGAAATAAGAGACAACAGAAATAATCAAGAATCCAAAATTCAATGATCAAACAAACCTAATCTCAATGAATCATGCATACATGAAAATGAAATTCAATATAAATGAAGCTAATCTAATTGGCTTTTCCTCCACCGAAAATTTTCTAGCCTTACTCCATTGTAAAGTATAAAATGATGCTATTATGATGATATATGGATTTCTCCTAAAGCCTTAGCATAACCTTGTTAAGAAAAAGCATGATAAAAAATGAGTATAGCTTGGTTGCAAATTCAAGGAGAGATTGAATGATCAAAGGATGGATGATTATAGCTTTTAGGGATATCAAATCAACGGTGAGATGTGAAATGAGATCAATGGATGAGGATTGATGAGAGACCATGGGGAATGTGCATGACACTGCATGGAGAGATGAATTGGATTGAGTGATAGTGAACTAGGGTTAAAGTCCAGTCAACTCACTAAATTTAACAAAGAGTGCTAAATTTAGAAATTGTCTAAATTTAAGATTTGAAAGAATAAAGGTAGGATTTGCTATTATTAGGAAATAAATAAAATAATGATTTTATTTATTTTTAGAGGAATGTGCAAACTAAATAAATTAAATAATTTATTTAATTTTGGAGGAATAATTAGCTGATTAAATAATTTAAAATTATTTAAAATTATGTGAGATGAGAGGAATGCATGATTTAATTAAATAGTTAAAAATTATTTAATTATGGGATTAGAAGAATAATGCAAGATTTAATTAAATAATTAAAAATTAGTTAATTAGGAATAATTAGAATAATTAAATAATAAAGTGGATGACGAAAAATTTAGAAAATAAATAAATAAATAAAAATTATTTAATTAAAGGGTTGGGGGGAATATTTAATTAAGGTTGATGAGTGAAAATGGTGAAATGATTAAATAATTCAAATTTATTTAATTAAAGTGGGAAATGGGTTAGTTTAATCAAATAATTGAAAATTATTTAATTAATAGTGATGAAGGGGTGATTAGTGATGATGACAGGAAATGATGAATTTAGAAGAATGTGTTAGACATTTTTAGGTGTATACATTTTGCCCCTCTTTCAAACATTATACCTTGTTATGTTGTTTCAAAGACATGTTGATATGGAAAAAATTGGTGATAAGATGCCCCATTGTACACCAATGGTCCAAAGGATTATTTTTGGATGGTAGGTTACCCCCTTGAGAGATCGTCCGAAAAAAATTAAAAAATTGGGTTGATCTCACAAGTAAACATGATAGGTTTAGTGAAGATGAGGATGAAGAAAAATGGAATTGAGTGGAATAAAATGGAGAATATTAAGGCGAAGGGTGAAAACTTGGATTTTTAGGATGAAGATGAGTTAGTTGGAAGAACAAATGAGATAGGATGTAGGATAATGAAGAATGAATGGATTTTCTTGATCAAATATCAAAAATAGAAGTTATGAGTAGGTCTTCAGATGGATGAGGGATATGGGATGGACAAGTGATAATGGGATGGAAAAGTGATTTTTCTTTTGCTTTTGGTTATGCTAAAAAAAATTAAAGAGCAATCCTTATTTTGATATAGCAAATGGACACTATGCACCAAGGTATGAAGAACTATGGTGGCATCATATCTATTGCATGGACGTTGACTCTACAAACAAATAGGAATATCCTTATTCATACCAAACATACGAAAACCTTTATTGGATTTATCAGAGAATGAATTTCATAGCAATATAGGCCTATGCACAAAAGGTATGAAGAACTTGATATGCAATGGTTGTTTGTTATGTCTAAAGCTACCTCTACACACACAAGGGAAGTATTCACCATGGTAGTATTACAAGAACATCCCACAAACATAGCAGATGAAAGCAACGACTATGCCCCATTTTGTGCTTCTCTAGACACACCAAGATATTGAATATCGAGGTGGCTTCAAGTAATATTTATAGAATGAGACAAAAGATAAATCAAAAGAAAATATCAACTAAAAAAACTTATCAAAGCCATCATATCTCTTTCCAAAGAGTGTAATTGGTATATGTGGTTGTGCCTATTGTAGGAATGATATATTCGTTAAGGCAATGATTGGGATGAATTAAATTTTTTAGGCAATTGGTATGTAGGTAGTGGGTTTGTTTCAACAGTGATTCTAGATTGTGATTTGTCATGAAAGCTTGATGTTTTTCTATGATGCAAAGTTTTTTTTTCTTGATTGTCAAGTCTAGGGTAACAATGATTTATGGCCCAAAAAAAAACAATGATTTATTATGGATGGGATAGATGGTGTTGTGTATGTTTGTGGAATGAAGGGATATGAATTTGTAGGGATATCAAAGACCTCTTGAGATCTTGTTGCTAGCCAAGCTAAAGTTGATTGATTGGATTGTGGTTGATGGAGGAGAGTTTGATGGAAAAAATTATTCATGGGATGGTGGAAAATTTTTGAAAGTTTTTTATTTCATTTTTTCATATTTTTAGAATATGTAACTTTTTTATTTTTGAAATATGTGAATTTTTTTTGGATTTTTGGAATATGTGATTTTTTTGGATTTTTTGATTTTTGAAATGTGATGTTTTTTGAATTTTTTGGGATATGTGATTTTTTGAATTTTTGGATTGGTATCCAAATCACTAAATGAGCTATAAGGCATATATCAAGATTTATTCCAAAGAAAGATGTAATCACCTGCCCCTAGTGTCTAGCAATGTATAGGGAATTATGAGTGGATGAATGGACTACTATGATGGAAATAGATATGTGAAGGATGGGGAGGATATGCATTATGCAAATAGATCTAGGATAATGGATTTACTTCCAAGGACTATCTCATAATAGGATAGCATGTTTTATCCAAGCTAACTATTTGGATATTGCTATGTATCTGATGTTATGACATGGGATGATTGGTCAAAGGAAATGACCATGTCAAGATTTTTCCAAAAGAATGTTTTGAAGTATATGCCCTTAGTCTTTATCAAGATCAAGGTGGATAGGGAAGATGGATGAAAATGGAATGGATCGGATGATAGTGGTGTTAGAATAAAATAACATGGTATATGAGATAAGATTCACCCAACTATAAAGGTACACATAGATAATCAATTTTACACATGATGTCCACGAATGGGTTTTCATCATGGTACTTTCCCAAAGTGCCATAAGAATGGTTTTCACTATTGGACGGATTATTTTTCTTTACTTTTTTTCTTTTTGGATTTTGCTACACATGACTCCTATTGATGAGTCCTAAAATTTCCCTATTTTCCTTTTTTTATTTTTCATACTTTTTATCCTATTTCTAATCATTTTCAAAGACATTCCTAGACCTTTTCACATATATTAAGCATATAAAGCATTGAAGATGATATATTATATTGATAAATGATTGTGTGAATCTTAGAATGACTATGGAATTTAATGGGGTTTTATGTTGATTATAGTTATGTAGTGTAGGAAAAAGTATCCCTTTTTCACACTTAATTTGGGAATAATTAATAGTAAAAGGACTTAATTATGCCTTAATTTAGTGTTGTAATATATTTTTCATATTCACATTAAGTTTAGGGACCTATTAATTAAAATGGACTTAATTGTGCCTTGTTTTTGGTGTTGTAAGGTGTATCTTTACACTTTCACACTAATCTAGGGCTTCATTAATTAATTGAGGTTAATTATGCCTTAATTGGCCCCTTCAATTCAAATCCAAGCCTTTAATTTCATTTTCCAAGGGATAAAACACGACATTCATAAATGCCATAACATAATGTTTAACATTGAGAAATGTGTCTTAAGTGGCCTAGGACCCATTCACCATAAGGAAAATAGGTCCTCACTTAAGCCTAGGATCTAAATTTAAACTATGTTTTTGGCAGTTTTTCAATGATTTCAAATGTGTATTCACATGTCGGCTTGTGATATTTGAATTTTAGGAATTAATGTTAAGATATGTATAAATATAAGGTCATTTCACTATGTTTCACCTAGAATTTCAAGAGAGCATCCTAGAACTTTTATGTGACTTCATGAGATCAAGCTAGAGCAATTCAAGAGCATTTTCAAGGCTTAAGGGCAAAATTATAGAATATTATTGCAGCAATCAAGATACCATCATCATGTCAAATTCATATTGCATCATGCATATTGTTTGAGCTAATATGGTGATGTAGAGTTCAATATCCATTCAAGTATTCAAAGGCATCATTTCAAATCAAGATTCAAGATCAAGATCCACATCCATTGAGGCCAATTCATGCTAGTTGCAAATTTGCATTCTAAAGTTTAAGCAAAGGTTTTGTGAGTTGTGGCATTGCTTGTTCATTCATCATTCCTTCATGCTATCTGTTTCATTTCAAGGTTTAATTACCAAAATGGGGTTTGACCAAGGAAAACCCCCATTCACCTAACAAACAACATTTTTTCTCTTTGATCTGTGATTGCATAATTTAGGTAGAAGATCCTTTGAAGAGAAAAATTGAAGAAAGTTGCAAAGATGTCAAAGTTGCAAGAAAAGATGTCATTTCACGGAAACTCTTCTATAGGATTTATTTCTTGTTGTCTAATAGTGAAAATCGAGAATCTAGGAGTGCAAACACAATAGAAGAGAACCTAGAAAGGATTTTTGCAAAGCCCTAGCTAGGACCCATTCTCCATAAGGGGAATGAGTCCTTAGTGAGCTTCAAAAAGTGACTTTTGGTAACTAGTACACATCATTCTCCCCTTTCCAGATCTTCCTTTTGATTGATGTTTCCAGTAGTTTTGAGTATAGTCATTCATTTGCATTTTATAGCTTTCATTTTGGAGTTTGTTTGATGGTTTTAATCTTTCTCCCCAAAGTGATATTTAGCTCATACCCCCGTCCTTGCATAAAGGAGAATTTTTTTTATTCATACCTTGATTCAACTCACCTTTTGGTTGACAGTCACTTCATTGTTTGGATCTCATTTCTTGAATTAAATAGTGGAGAATAGGGTTATTTATTATCATTTTGGTGAACACCCCTTTTGTCATAACCCCATTTTTCACCTTTTCAAGTTATTAACGATGAAAGATGTCTTTGGAATAAACTAACCCCTACAACAAAACGATGTATTTTTTCCATAGTCAAAGAGGGCAATTGCCTATAGCAAGTGCAGTTTTCTAAAGTTGACACAAGCAATGGTCAAAGAGTGTGAACATGATTTATTCATGGATCACTCCATATTTTAATTTATTTTTTTATTAGGTTGTGGAGGAAAAAGATACTTGTACTAGTAATGGTAATGACTCACAATTAGTTTTTCCCTATTAGGCATGTCTTTAGATATAACCATCTTCTTAAGCATGTAGAGTCCTAATATAATTTTGACACTCTTACCTCCACTATCTTTCCATTACTGCTTAAAATAAGAGCTAGCCCTCTTCCTATATTTTGGGAAGAGTCAATAATTATTTACAGATTTTTTTTAGTTCAAAAATAATTTCTCTCAAAGATCTTGTATACATGTTTGATCTTATAGGAGGTTGAAGCTAGCTAGATATTATGTGCTAAATAGATTGGAATATAAGGATTGTTGATCAGATACTTTGTTCTCAGTTTTTGTATGTTCAAACTACAATAAAGGATACAGTTTTTCCATGAATATTTGAGTTGAGATTTGAAAAATGATATTGTGGGATTGTAGAAACTCAAGCAAAGGCCACTTGAGGTATTGCAATACTCCTAGTAGTTTAGATTTTAATTATAAATAGAATGAATTTTTGAATTGTTTTTCCTAGTTATAGTTAATTGAATTGGTATTACAAGTTGTAGCATAGTTGAGACGTTGTTAAGTTATTGTTTTCATAAGAGTAGTTACCCATAGCAATTATTATAGTTACTCATGCAACAATTTTTATTTATCTGAATCTATTTCCAAATCTAGAGTTATTTCAATTAAGTCGATTTCAATTAGATTTACTTCTTTTAATTTTCTATACATAATTGATTAGGATTCCTAAGGATTCTTAGTTGCATATACAATGTTAGCATCATCTCAAGATTATGATTCCTTGGTTAAGCACCTCTAAGACAATGAGTTACTTAATAAGGGATCTATTGGTCTATTAAGTTGTATGTATGCATTATCTACATCAACTGATTGAACATAGAGGGATCCCTACACCTGTTTGCTAGGTTTTCACCATGGTACTTGCCTAAGGCACCACCAAAGTGGTTTTCACCAAAGGACTACTTTTATCTTTACTTTTTTTTCATTTTTTTATTTTGTTTATTTTTGATTTTTTTTCTTGTTTGAATGATCATCAACTATGTGAGACCACCTAGTGGTGTTGACGTAGATGTTTTCATCATAATGTGCCAATAATGTCCATACTTAAGGAGTTGCTTTGCCAACATAAGGGCACTTGTATATAGCCCATGGATGTTATTGTGCTTCTTGTTGATACTAGGGTTGACTCTAGCTAAATATGCACATGTGATAGAGTGCCATTAGAGTCCTCATAATAAAGTGTTGTTGTTAGGACACGATGAATGTGGGACTTGGTATTTCTGTGTTTTAGGCGAGATGTTGGATTTGATGAGGGATGCGAGATGTGGGTGAATTATTTCATAGTTGGATGTAGGATTTTTTATTTTCCAAGCTTGGGATGGTGGACGATGGAATGTGGATGTGATATTTTGGGTGTGTTTGGAACCAACAATTTTATACACATTATGTGTTGGTATTGAAGACTATTATGAAATAGGTGGATACTTTTGATAGATGGAATTCCTTTTTGATGTGGCTCCATACTTTCATTGACTATTATATTTGGATTTAGATTGGATGCCTTACATGATCCAATTTCTTTGGGATCCATTTTGATTTTGTGTGTCCACTTTGACTTTTGGATTTATTAGCTTCCAAAAGTTCAATTTGATATTTTTCTTTACAAGGAATTTTCTTTTGTTGGTCCCAAATAGTGGGTTGAATAATTTGGGAATAATGGTTTATGAAGTAGATGGTTGGAATGCTAGCAACAACCTTATTGTAAGGACTATTCATGGCCCCTAATTTGACGTTTTCATTAGATAAATTTTCCTCCAATATCATGGAGGTACCACTAACATCATTATATTTCTTGTTCGATGAACAACCAAGAACTTGATATTTAAGATTGTAAAAAACTATATTGGCTCTAGAATACCTTGTTCATGTAGATTTGATCCTTTTCCTTGATATTGCATATGTTGACAAATTTTGTTTGCAATAGGATATGTATTGTTCAGGAAACAAGATGCTAACTCTTCTTTATGTTATTGAGAATCATGAATGGTGGTTATATTCTCATTAGTAAGAAATCTTTCATTGACAAAAGTAAGTGATCCGAGTTGATAGGATACTATTGCTTTATCTATCTTCATGCTTGTTGCTTCATCATTTTGTGGGATATTGATTGGATCCATAGTGTCATGTTGATCAATATCTTCAACAAGAATTTGAGGACTAAGGAATTTAGTTTGTTTCTCTAAATATGTTGTTTCCTCAAAGTTGATATAGAAACCCTCTTCGTATTCATTTGTTGGAATATCATCATGGATTCCCGTGAACTCGGATATAGCTTCATCATTTTAAAATATGTCTAGAGAGAAAGGATTTTTTTTGGATGAACAAGGGGGAGATCATCTATGTTTCTAGTGGAAGCAAGTTTCTCATATATGGAAGTGGAGGTTATTGGAATATGGATGGGGTCAATTTTAGTTTTGGAATCATGGATGGAATGGAAAGGGATGGGGTCATGATGGAATGGAAAGCGGTGATGGATCATTATGTAATTTTAGAGAGATGGGATCTTGATCAATGATATGATGAGATTGGAGGATTTGGGTAACTTGATCTCTATTCATTTCAAAGATTTCTTATTTATGTTTTGGATTGTGTTCCTGACATAGATTTGGTTTTAATAATGGGATATGAATAAGGGACTCTTGGATAGCCTCAATATGTTGGCTAGTGGTAATGGAATTTGAATAGGAATCTCTAGAGTAGACATGATAGGTGATGGAGAGAATGATAGTCTTTTGTCTAGGATTTCTTGATCACAAATTGGACTTATATAAAATTTTGTACTAGCTTGGATTTGATTATTATCTAACATGGATAGCCCTTGGATAAAATCTTGAAAGGGGTCATTATTGGATGATTTTTTTGATGGGGAAGGTGTGGATTGATGTTGCAAATATTTTGGGGATGAAGGATTGGAAGGAGAGATGAAGGCTTATGTGGGAAAGCTTCTTCAAGATAACTTACTATGGAGTCAAATGAGGTGGATATGTTATGACTAGGTATGTTGTTAATGAAATTATTTTGGGATGAGCCATTTCCAAACATAGATGGATGATTTTGATCATGCTTGGGAAAATTATTTTGATATATGCCAAATTTCTCATTATTGAAGCTATGGATATTGTTGATGTGATTATTTTTTAATAGATATTTGCAATGATCTTCAACGATGATGTTTCCTTGGTCAATAAAATATTGAATGAAAATTTTCAATTTTATGCAATCAAGGTTCGTATATCCTATGTCCCTATGATATTCAAAATATTCATTATCTTTGTACCACAAGGGTTTGAATTGAGGTTCATATTGTCTAATTTCAAGTAACATGATGAGATTGGACTCAACCAATTTTTTTAAGGTTGATTCGATAGACTCCCCCTAGACGAGTGTATTTCCATCGTGGTGTAGCGTTCTATCTAGGTGATCCTCTAGGAATGATGAAATTTTGACTGTTTTGATGTATGTTTAATGTTGATTGTTCATTTGGTGATGGTTGTATGTTTTTATCCCACATGTGAGGATTTTCATTAGATTTAGGGCAATTTTCTTTGTTTTCCTTATATATTTTCATAAGACCCTTAGTGATAAGAGATTTCTCAATAGTTATCCCTTTTTTCTATAATCTCGTCAAAGGTGTTAGCACATTGGACTTGTAAGTGAAATCCCATCTCCTGGTCTAGATTTTGAACAAATATGCACATAATTTGTTTTCCATGTTCCACCATCATTGTAGGAAGACAATGAATGATTCTTCATTCTTTTGTTTAGTGTTGCATAACTCAACCATAGATAATTCATGTTCAACGTTATAAGAGAAATGACTGATGAATTTTTTGGCTAGTTCATGAAAGTTCTTGATTCCATGTGGTAAATGAGAGAACTATTCTATTGCTTGTCCTCCTAAACTTCTAACTAAAATGCACATTAAGCATGTGTCATTAAACAAGAAACCTCTAAGCAAGATATGTAGAATTCTCATATGTGATCTCGTGGATCTCCTCTTCCCTTGTATTTTTCAAACTTTGGCATTTCAAAGTTGTGAGGGAAAGAAATCATAGGCAATGTTCTATCGAATGAATAAGGACAAATGTCTTCAAAAGTGTAGCTTTTATTTATTTTTCCTAATTACATGTCAATAATATTTTGATGCAAGCTTCGTATTTGTGATTCTAAGTCTTTAGTGGGTGTGTCGATGGACATGTTAGTTTGACATTGAATGGTGAAATGTGAAGGAATCAATGATTGATGTTGTGGAATATTAGATGTATTGAATGAATGATTATGATATTTTGGGATAGATGATTTTTGTTGTGAGATGTTGGATGTATTGAATGAATGATTGTAATATTGGGGGATAGATAATTTTTGTTGTGAGATATTAGATGCATTGAATGAATGATTATGATATTGTGGGATAGATGATTGTCGTGAAACTTTAGATGATGGAATAGATTATTAATTTTGCGAGATGTATGATTGATGTTGTGGAATGTTAGATGAGGGAGATTTTGAATGATTTGGGATGTATTTATTTGTAGGAATGTTGAATGTGGAAGATTGTGGATGACTTGGGATGTGCGTGTTCTCAAAAGTATGCATAACCCATAATGGGGATTGCGATGGGGTTGGTAAAAATTTGAGTTGAACAAATGAGAAGGTATGACAAACCCATGTTGAGTATTAACCATGGTTGTAGTAATGTTTGACTCACATTGATTGGATTCCATGATCTCTCTATATGGAGAAAAGGTCTCAAAACCTTGGTGAATGATGTGTGAGAAGAAAAATGGATGACTAATTATTTTGTATAAATTCAAAAGCACTTGGGTGGTGTTCGTACAAGTAAAAATGAAAAATATAAAAAATTGTTTTTTTATTATTTTCTGCGTTTTAGTAAATCACGCTTTTAGAGGCCTTTAGAGTGGAATTTGGGGTCAAGAATATCATCAATCCTTTGAAATGGTTTTCAAAGGAATGCTTTACAAGGGAGTGAAATTAGAGCTCTTGGAGATCTTTCCAACGATGTAAAGAAGTCATAATTTTGACCATCCAACTAGGAGTTATGACCTTGCCAAGTTGGGGTAGTAATGAATGGTATAATTTATGGAATTTGACCCAATATTTTGATGATGAACTCAGTTCAAAGAAGATTGATACTAATCAAATGTGCCACAAAATTTATCAAACATGCCAATGTATTTATCAAATGCACCAAAGTAGGTATTAGATGTGAAAAAGTCCATTTAGATGTGAAATTCTACAAATATGATGCGAATTAGAATATCAAATACACCATTTTTTCAAAAAATGGTTTTAGGTTGTCAAAATAGGTCAACTAGGTCTCATATCAAGTGTGATAAAGTACTGTCATATGCATAATTTTGCAAATTAAATGTGTAAAATGTACAGTCAAATGCAACTCACTATAATCATATGTGATAAAGGATAATCACAAGCATATAGAAATAATCAAATGCACCACAATGGCTATCAGATCTGTAATTATGTCTGTAAGTGAAATTTTGTAAGTTTTGTTGACTAATTATGACAAGTTGTTGGATCGATTTGTTTGACAAGTGTTGGAGTGATTTTTTTGACAAGTATTTGGCAAGAGATAAAACAACATACAAGATAGAAACTAACTCCAAGGTAGTGGTATGAGTTGTATTAACTAGTCTTCACAATAAAAACATGCCAAGTACAGCCTAGCTAGTAATAAGGGTGTGTCGCACTAATGTGGACCCAAGTAATAAAATACCATAGGATTATGCAGAAGCACACTCCACTCTCAAAAGGGAATAGATAGGTCTCCAGTGGCACAAGAGTTCACCTTCCTCCTTTCCTTGTAGGTTTTTACATCTCCAAATAAATTCTATATCTCCTCAAGATAGTACATGTTGAGTTGTGCCTTGTACCTCAACTAGATTAATGGTTTTCGGTTTTAGGTCTCTTATTAAAAATGTCCATATTGATTCCGAGAAAAGTGAGCATGTCTGATAGTTCTTGAGAGAAGGGGGTCTCCCCTCTTATCCTAACCAAACAAGTCTTGATAGACCGAGGGTCTTGTAGATTGGCTTGAATGACGTTGGCCACACCTAGAGGTACAATTTTCATTCTCCCCCCTTTATATACCTCATAGGTAAATGTGGTTGAGGTCCCCCTTGGGGTGATGAAATCCCCAAGCAGGCCTCCTACTATAAAATAAAAAGAAGATACTAGCATTTTTATTCTCAGGCTCACACAAAGCATAAGATAAGAGCATACTTTACTAGCACTCCTTGGGTGTACTTGAAAAAATGTAAAGTAAGAGTGATTTTGATCTCCAAGCTCACACAAAGCACAAGGAGAGAGCATGCACTCTAGAAGCTTACCAAACATGGCATAGAATTTAAGTGTGAGCTAATTTAGAAATGAAAGCAATTGAAAATTTCATCCTACATCAAATTCGTTAGTAGTTTTTTTACTAATCTCCTAGGGATTTCCAAGTTGCACAAATATATTAGTTCCAAAATCTCAAGAAAATGTTAGGGTTGGAAAATCAAAATAACATAATCAGATCTGTCACTATATTTATCAAAAATGTCACTATAATTATCGATTGAATCGTTTTACCTTCAATTGTGTCAATTTGTACTTAATTATAGTTGTTTACTATCAATTGTTCCACTTTGTGGAAAATTGAACCTAGTGATAGAGAAAAAATGGAGAATCAAATGTGAGTCTTTAGCATAAATGTGATCTTGTAGCATCAATTGTGAGCCTGTAACATCAAATTTGAGCCTATAACATCAAATGTGAGCATGTAACATCAAATAAGATCTTCTGACATCAAATATGAGCCTGTGACATCAAATGCAGGCCTATAATATCAAATGCAAGCTTGTAACATCAAATGTGAGCAGGTAACATCAAATACGAGCCTGTAACATCAAATATGAGCCTGTAACATCATATTTGAGCCTATAACAACAATCTGAGCCCATGTAACATCAAATGTGAACTTGTAACATCAAATATGAGCTTGTAACATCAAATACAAGCTTGTAACATCAAATATGAGCCTCTAATATCAAATGTGAACCTATAACATCAAATGTATTGTTATGGGTTCAATTGTGTCATTATACACCTGTAACCTGCAAACTTCAAGAAACTCAATGCAATTTATCAAATCAAGGATGTGGGTCCCATCGAGCGTGCTAGAATGTGAATAGAAATAAATTGATGATTAGTGAATTCAATGAAGTAGGAGATAATAGCAATAATCAAGAATTTGAAATTCAGTGATCAAATAGACCTAATCTCAATGAAGTGTGTGCACATCAAAATGAAAGTCAATAATAATGTAAATGAAGCTAGTCTAATCAACTTTACCTCCACCAAAAATTGCCTATCCTTACTCCATTGTAAACTATAAAATTATGTTATTATGATGATATGTGGATTGCTCATAAAACCTTACCATAAACTTGTTAAGAAAAAGCATGATAAAAATTGAGTATAGTTTGGATGCCAATTTGAGGAGAGATTGAATGATCAAAGGATGGATTAGTCATAGATTTCAGGGATATTGAATCATTAGTGTGAGATGTGATGAGATCAATAGATGAGGATTGATGAGAGATCAATAGGAACGTGCATGAGGTTTCATGGAGAGATGAAGTGGAGTGAGTGAGAATGAACTAGGGTTGAAGTTCAATCAATTCACTAAATTTAGCAAAGATCACTGCTTTGGTCTCTAAATTTAGGATCTAAAGAATAAAGATAGGATTTTCTATTATTAGGAAATAATTAAAAATTATTTTATTTCTTTTTAGAGGAATGTGCAAACTAAATAAATTAAATAATTTATTTAATTTTGGAGGAATAATTATCTAATTAAATAATTAAAATATATATTTAATTGTGGGAGATGAGAGGAATGTATGATTTGATTAAATAATTAAAAATTATTTAATAATGTGGATAGAAGGATAATGCAATATTTAATTAAATAATTAAAACTATGGAGATGGAAGGATAATTGGAAAATTATTTAATTAAAGTGGATGAGGAAAAATTTAGAAAAATAATTAAATAATTAAAAATTATTTAATTAAAGTGGTTGGAGGGAAAATGATTAAATTAATTAAATAATTTAAACTATTTAATTAAAGTGGGAAATGGGTTAGTTTAATCAATTAATTTAAAATTATTTAAGTAATAGTGAATAAGGGGTGATTAGTGGTGATGACGGGAAATGATGAATTTAGAAGAATGTGTTAGACATTTTTAGGTGTCTACGCATCTAATCTTTGAGTTGCATGGTGGAGCAATAAGATGTTTCTCTTAGGACTTCCAAGTGCAAGATGGCATCTAGAGATTCTTTGTGTTGGCAATGATTGTTGGGCTAATGATCTTTAGATGTGCATAGTAAGGCCACTAATGTACCATTCCTTTATATCATATCATCAATCATCAAAGGAATTTTAGAATATAACTCCTTCAAGCATTGATCATATCAATACATAGAATCACTCACTTGTTCATTGATCTCCTTCAGCATATAAGTGTTCTAATGGGACATCTCTAGATATTTTAACTCATCAAGTCCTTTAACTCAATTAAATCATTCTTTATGCCATGCATATCATAGGACATGTATCAATCTTGTGCATGCACACTCAACATGGTTGCAAATAGTTGTATCTTTTGGATATCATTAATGATGTATTTTTCTCTCCTAATGATTTTGTAAGATTTCTAACTTACCTAGAAGCATCTTCATGTGCTCATAGATAATTACAAGATTCTACATTGTTATTGTTTGTATGGCTACAAATTCCCACATGATTAACTTGACTGCTTACAAACTAGTAGATCTAGAAAAATCCTTAAAACTTGAAATAACTTCACTAATAATTTTATCACTAGGAATATTATCACAAGTATGTTCTAATATTTTTTCTTTAATACATCTCTAGGCATGTTTTTTATTAGATGAGCAGGGAAGGGCCTTGATCCCACAGTTACAGATACAGACCAAAAAGGAGCAGAGAGGGGTGGGAAACAACACCACCTTCAAACCAAAAAATAGCATCAGATTTAGCACGCAGGCCAAAATTTAACAGAATAACCAAATTCCAACTATTATCAATCAAAAACATAATTTTTTTACCAGCATACTTTAATCTACGAAGACCATTAATTAAATTGATGGTATTCCAAGTGGTATTCCACCATAACCTATAGTAATTAATAGAACAGTCCCAGATATGATTAAAATCCAAAAAACCCATCAAAAAATAGCAAAGCATCAACACAAGCCATTAACTGGCTTTCTTTAGAAGGTCCCCATACTCTCCCATGAGAGCAATGTATTTGTGCTAGTCAGGGCCCTCTGTTTCATCCAACAGCTTTAGGGTATTTGTTTTCCCCTGTTTCTTCAGTTTCCTGGTAAGCTTCATTTCACTAGAAGCCACTGCAAGCATTGCTCTTCTCATCAACCTATTAGTTACTCTCATGAGAGTAACTAACACCTTCTCCATATCTTCAAACTGTACCTACAAGAAATTTAGTTTTCTTTTTAAAAACTCATTACTTATATCCTCAGCTTTGTTCTCCATTCGAGAGAACCCAACATCCTACTCATTCCCGACCTCAAACTTATCCTCAGAAGGCTCCACTTGCTCCTTGTCTTCCTCCTCTTTTTCCTCCTCTGAACCATCCTCCCCCATCTCATAGGCAGTGTCCTCAAAATCCAAATCTTTAGACTCTTCCTCTTCCTAAGCTTCAAAATCTTCATACCCCAAGTCCTCCTCATTCACTGACACTTTTTGTTTTCCTTTTTTCTCTTTCAAGGCCACCTTCGCCAAACAAGCCGACCTTCTTCCTCCATTACCACCACTCCCTTGCCCTTGTAAAATTTATTTAGCCTCCTTTGTTTGGTTCCCTTCCTCAGAGATATGAATTACATCTCTAGGATTAATGTCACGTCTAGGTTTCTTTGCTTTCGGGGTTCCAACAGCAGAGGAGAGTGTTTCCTCTTTTCAAGCATTGCTTTAATAAGTTGTAATTCAAAACTTCTCAAATCCTCACTCTTCTGCGATAGAGGGGTAGAAGGATTAGACACATTAGCCACAAGGGAGTTGCTTTTAGCAGGGATTAGCACACGCCTAGCGGCAATTGCAAGAGGGTGGCAGGGAATTTGTTCTTCAACCAGGAGCTCATCAGCAATGGGGTTTTCCTCCTCCGGTTGTTGCACATTTTCCTCATCAGACCGGTCAAGGTTCTCATTCCTAGCATTTAAGGGATTTCCATGAGGATTCTGGTTCAGGGCATATTTATACAAGGTGAGCATAAGACCCTAGTGGAGGGGAGGGCTAGCTCCTTTTTCAATGTTAAGTTGCAGGGAGGACAACAGGTAAAATGGAAAATTGATTGCTCCCCATGCCTAATATAGTTTAACAAATGGAAGTGATACACATGAACTGACATGTACCTACCCTCAAGAGTAAAATAACACATAACAAACAGACTCACAAGAGCAAAAGGAGGAGGGATTTCGAGTCTGGCATACCCATTTTGGAAACACTTGATATTTTCGCATTCATGAAGAAATTTATCAACAAACCTTTGGTAGTCCGCTCCACTTTTTTTAGAAACTTTTAGCCCAAAATTCTGCAAACCCATAGCTTCAACAATGAAACAAGTGGTGACCTCGAACTTCACAGTGCCAATAGTGACACTGCCTTTTCTCCAAGAGTTGGTGAATTTCATCGTTAAACTCACGTTGTATCCTTTGAGAGATTGAAAGAACGGGACCATACTCGCATTCTCAAACATCCTCCATAGGTCCACGTTCTGTTTGAGGGCTTGGCAGTTTGGCGGCTCTGTTCTTTTCCTTGGTCCGCCCATTTTACTCCTCTACAGATACTTATGCTACGTTGATATTTTCTTCATACTCTCCCCCACAATCTTCTTTCTTTCCTGAATGAAACCAGTACTCAAACACCAAACAATACGCAGAACCGATATAGAATGACAATTCAAGAAGTTTCTTATTATGAAAGCTAACTTCACATTTCTCGGAACCCAAAAATCATCATTAATCTTGCAAGCATTTACATCCTTAATTGAATTCATTCCTTTCCCCATTATAGAAATACAAGGATTTCTGATAGAGGGCTTTTCGGCACACATAGAAATGACAACCTTTAGGAAATCCAATACCATCATGTGATTTTTGAACATCATCTTTAAAGGGAAACTAATAAAATTATCTCCTTCCAAGATCCTCCTATACCATCCCATACTCCATATGCCATCATTACAAAGAAAGCTTAACACCACCACTTGGTACTCATTAGTCCCACAAACCACCAACTTATCAATTTTGCATGTGATATACATTTTCAAATTTTTCATTAAGAATGACATCTCTTAAAGTCAACGGCATGTTTCCATTGGTCGAACGTGTCCATCCCCTGCAGCTCAGCGCCACATTGGCCACACAATCAACAACTTTGTTCCCTTCCCTATACACATTTTGAACCCAACAAATATTAAAAAACTTTTTAATAACTTTGCATCTATCTATAATATTTTGTATTTCCCACGGAGGAGCAGCTTCTTCATTTAGGATGTCCACAATTAGCTTAGAGTCCCCTTCAATGATAACATTTTTGTACCCCAGTTCCTTCATAAAATTGAAAGTTCCAAGAGTGGCCATTGCTTCAGCTTTATTGTTAGAGCTGACACCCAAATTCACTCCAAAACCCATAATACAATCACCTTTATGATTTCTCACCAGACCTCCAGCCCCAGCTTGTCCCAGCTTGCCTTTTGAGCACCCATCAAAGTTACATTTCACCCAATCTTTCAGCGGAGGACTCCAAACAGTACCCATTCTATTAAGCATCTTTGTCCAATTAAGATTGGTTAAGTCCCTCTTTATTCCCCAATTTTATTTTATCCTCATTTCTTTATAATTCGGCCAAGTGTTGGAGAAGCTATATCTTTCGGCCTCAATGTTTTCCTTTATTTAGATTTTAATTATCTGACTTACCTCCTAGCTACTTCTCTCCTCATCTCTAAAAATTGTATTGTTCCTCTCCTTCCATAAACCCCAGGTAACAAAAGGAGGAACTTGATTCCACAGGTCCACATTAACATTATGTGAAAAAGGGCAATTTGACAAACCTTCAATAAACAGTTTCATAGAATTGGGAAACACCCAATCAGAGGACAACAATTGCAAAAAGCAAGACCACACTTCCCTCACATAATGGCATTGAAAGAAAATATGAATTATGGACTCCTCTTCTTGCTTACAAAGTAAGCACCTGTTAACCAGATGGAAGCCTCTCTTAACCAAGTTGTCGATGGTGAGAATTTTTCCATGGGTAGCAGTCCACCAAAAACAATTTATTTTAGGAACAAGATTCTTTAGACACACCCTATCCCAGAAGTGATCAAGAACAACAACCTGGGCCCTCATCAAATCTTCATAGGTCTTTTTGACTGAGAAACATCCAGAAGAGCTACTTTTCCAAAGCCACTCATCATCCCTTCCTCTATCAAACCACTTAGCCTCCCCTATCAAATTATGCAGGTTGATCAGGATTTGATCCCAATTCACCTGTCTTTGACCTCTCAAATTATTTCTCCTTAATAAAGTATCGAACTCCTTCCATTTGGGTTCCTCCCTATCCCAGTTTATATTATCACACACCTTTTTTCCACAGATCTTGTTTAAGCTCTGCTTGAGAGGATTCAAATCATCATAGGTTGACAGAGTGGAATTCTCTATCCAAGGGTCTTTCCAAAAATCAGTATTATTCCCATTCCCTATTCACTTCCTTGCCCCCATTTTTAGCACATTCCTCAATCTCACAAGATGGTTCCATAAAGTTGAACCAAGAGGCAGATCCAATTGTGAGAGAAAGCAACCAGGATTCATGTTCCTTAAGTACTTAGCTTGAAATTTTTTTACCCAATCTTTGGAACCTTCTAGAAGATTCTAGCCAATTTTAGCCGTTAAAAATTTATTTAGCATTGAAATTATTCTCATCCCTAGACCCCCACATCTTTTAGGAAAACACACTTTATCCCACCTGACCAAAGATCTCTAGGCATGTTACTAAAGCATGCATGCAACAAATTGGCATGCTTCCTCAATATCACTTTGAGATTTCTTCTCTAGTATAAATCCATGCAAGCTAGTGGTCTCTAGCTATAGTTTGGTTCATCAACATTAGAACACATATGCTCAACCTCAAAAACAAAACAAAAAATTGGTTCATATATACAAGCATTCAATTTGACATAGTGGTGATCTTCAAATTGGCACACTCAACCCATCCATCAAAAAATACATTCATATGATCTATATTATCAACATTTTTAATATTTGGGCTACCTCTTTTGTGTACAATGTGTCTTCCTAAATCCCTCCATCATTACTTTGGCTAATATAGCTTCTCACTATTTTTTATTATCTCCTAATACTCTTTGTGCTTAAGAATAATGTTGGTCTCCATGTTCATATTGCACACTCCTTCATGAACTAGTCATGCCTTCAATGATATGGCATTGGTTGTGATAGGGAATCACTCTATCGGAAGAGATCCAATGTTCCTTTCCACTAGCAACATCTTTACCAAATTGAAATATTATGAGTGGTTTCAAAAAGGAAAAAATATAAATTTGGATTGTGCTACTTATAATCAAAATAAATGATACTTAGGAAGGAAATAATATTATAATGAGAATTAAATACAATATCTAAATGCTAAAAATCCCTTGAAAGAGTAATACCACCATTCCTAGTGGACCAACCAAATTATTATTAGAATCTAGACAAATATAATGAGGTGTGAAGTAAAATTCCGTTATAATTATACTCACTATTAAGCCTTGGCCTAAATGGAGTTGTACTTCTTTTGTTCTACAATAGTAAAATCTACCTCCCTTATACAATCCAACTCCCTCAAGATTTTATCAAGATGTTGGGATGTCCTTATGCACTAGAAGCTTCTAAGTAGAATTGGAAGGATAAATATCAATTGTTTCGCTTTAAATGTTGTATTTCTAATATTGGGAAAAAAAATCCCCTTCTTAAAAATGGTAATTATGTAATCACTACAAAAAATTTAAAGTATTGCTTTAGAGTAAAACCCTTTTTTCAAAATCACTTCCTCTTAAATCAATGCTTTTGCTTTGCTGACAAAACTAGGTCGATTCTAAGAGATGCAACTTTGAAAAGTGATTATTTTGATGAAATTATATTCTTGATGATCTTATTTTGATGAGAGAAACCCTAGCATAGAGTTCCTCCCCAAAAATATAGAATCCATTTTTAAGAAACCATAAACTTTGTGAGTAAAAATTCCTCCATTGGATCCCTAGGTGGTTTCATATTTGACTGTTTTCTTTTAAAATATTCTTGTCAACTATAATTCCACTTTCTCTAATAACCCTTACCAATATTTATATACTTTTCATTTATTGACATAAATAAGTTTCTCTTAAACCTAATATATTTTGAAAAAAAGATAGTCCTTGCTCTATCCCTATTTTCTTTGTTTAAATGCAATTTCTTAACACTTTATTTATTCCTTAAAAGCCTTATAAAAATATATTCAATAACAAAGAGTCGATCAACATCCACCTTTACCTCTATCCATTCATTCAATACTAAAATACACTTATTACTCGAGAAAATCTCATCCTCCTAAATGATAGAAACATCTCATTAATTTGTATCCTGTTTCAACTGTTACGACTAAGTGAAAGGTGCTATGATAACCATAGCCCATTTGAAGAGTGACATCCCTTATAATAGATGGTCTATGGATTGGGTTAATAAAACACAATTAATGATAGATTAGAGCTTGAGAGGAACCAGAAGTATTAGAGAAGAGAAGCATATTCAGTCTGGGAGAAAATTTAGCAGCCTAAATGGGAATAATTTTAGCTTATAAAGTAATTTCATGAGCATTGGGCAAGGTTCTTCTACCCATATAGTAGATCATCATAGAATTTTTTTGGTTAAAGGACCTAAGAAAAGTATAATATATGGATGAACCTCCAATGACGTTCTCTATGGTGTTTTCTTAACTCTAATATCATGTGGAAAGGGATCCATATTCCAAATTTTTAAACCATTCAAGAGCTTCTTCCTTGGAATATGGAGCAACTACTATGAGATCTGCAAAAAGAAATATAATGTGATGAACTGCAAAGAGATTGGCCACATCTTGTATGTGGTAAATGGTATTTGCAAAACAATCTCTTGTGAAAGACAACTGGAACTGCCACATGAAGATCATTCCATTATTGAAATTTTAAAGGACTGTTGCATGTGTTTCATACAATTATATTTTGAGGCACAATAAAGATGTGAGATGATGATGAAAGAAAAGATTGGACTGGCTGTGGATTCTTTTGTTTATTCTTTTAACAGTAAAAACTTGATTTTAAGAAAATAGGAGTCCTGCTTTAGAAGGGATCAAATTAGGATATGTTCCATAGGCCACTGGTTTACTTATAACAAGGATATTTTCAAACTATCAAAGTGATATGTAATAAAGAATCTATAGCTTCTTAAAGAGAAATTCTTCAAGGTGGACAACTTTTGTTCTTACAAAATCATCCCACCAGGTATGCTGGAAATGTTTCATGCATCAAGATATCTAATAAATGTTCTTATATCAAGCTCATGATAAAGGGAAGCTCTTAATGATTCAACATTCAAAGCAATCTCTAAATTTAGATTGAATTTCTTATTTTAGTGTTTGCGAGAGAAAATATTTAAAAAGAAAAAAAAGAGGTAATGTGACAAAATAGTCGATCATTTTAATAATATTTAATTATAAGACATCAAAGATAATTATTATTAAAAATTAAAATTATTTCTAATATAAAAATTAAAAAATTGAATATTTATTAAAATTTGAACATCTATAATTATAAAAATTATATTATGTAAAATATTAAATTACATGTTACAAAAAATATATATTACATTATTTTTAAAAATTAATTGTTTCTACAAAATAAACTACTAAAAAATTAAACTAAACCTAAGACTATTTATATTGTTGTCCTCATTGTCTTTCTTGACTAGTTGAATATGCTTGATTCCTTTTTGGAAATATTCATCAAAGTTATGTTATTGCTTCTTGTGCAAGCAATTTTTGACAATCTTTCAAGACCTCTTCATTGTCTTATGTTTGTTTTTCAAGTGATCAAAAGGTGTTCTAAATGCTTAAATAGTGGCAAGTTAGTTTGTTCATCGTATTTTCTTAACTTGTGAGTGATGATATAGGTGTTGGCATAAATAGTTGTGCACCTTATTTGTATTAACTTTAAGTTATTTTAATCTCTTAGGGT
This sequence comes from Sequoia sempervirens, assembly GCA_007258455.2. Classification (NCBI taxonomy): domain Eukaryota; kingdom Viridiplantae; phylum Streptophyta; class Pinopsida; order Cupressales; family Cupressaceae; genus Sequoia; species Sequoia sempervirens. The sequence goes on along the minus strand of VDFB02000007.1, from coordinate 7,960,787 downwards.
TATTGTTTATGCATGGGTTTTCAAATTGGGAATCTCTATTCTAACATGTGTTAAGTGTTTGTTAGTATTTGGTTGAGTGTATATGTTTTTGTTCAAGCAATGCCATGTCACTTGTCACACCAATTGGATTGTCACATCACCTATTGATTACATCATATGCTTGAGGCTCCTAAGATGCAAGTTCTATTTTTTTTCATTTTAGCACTTAAACTTTAAAAGGTGCATTCTAAGTCATCTACATTTAAATTGGGGTCAATTTTTTTCGCTCTTATTATTTTTTGATGATTATGTAGTGGTAAGATCCATTTTTTGGATTTATGCCTCCATTTTTCAAAATTTTGAAGGTTAATTAGATACTTGTTGAATAAATCTTAGTTTTGAAACTTCTATAGGTCCATTTGGGATCATGCAACCTCCATTTTGTGTTTTGTTTCTTTTTAAAATTGTATGTTTTTATGTACTTCAATTGGTGACTTATTTTTGTTATAGACTTAGCAGAGTGTATTCAGTTCTTGGTGTCTTTCTTGTAACTAAAAGAACATCTAATATATCAAACAAATATTGATATCAAAGGGAATTGTGCAAATATTACGTATAAATTTGAGATTAAAAACACTCTATTGGCAGTTGCTTCAAGAAATCACTATTTTATAAAGTGAAAATAATTTGGGTGTGGGTCTTCTCATTGAGTGAATTTAGGTGTTCAAGTTTGTTGGTTACAATTTATTCATCTTATATATGTTATTTTCATTGTCTATAATAGATCAATAATAACAAATCATGATACTAACACAATACAATACTTCACATAGAAAATTAAAATGACTATATCAACAAGATTATTTCGGATAACTCAAGAAACTAAAATAGAATCCACTATAAAAGTTGAAAAGGTTAAGTGGTTGAACAAATGTGATGAATTATTTATATTTATTGTCTTGTTGTATTCCTTGATCTTCTTCATGTTCAATCTCTCAAAACACCAAAAGAGATTTGAAATAAGCTACAAAGTTTGATTGGAAAAATAGATGAATAAAGATGGCATTAACTTGAGAATGACCTTATTTCAAGAAGGTTCAAAATTTTCCTAGATATGAAGCCTATTTAAAAGAAAGCACGAAATTATCAAGCTAAAGTTTGATTATGTAGTACTTATTGACTAGTATCATTATATGTTAAGTTATATTATGTCGATAATGGTTATGACTACTTATTGAGATAAACCCCTTGGTCACTATTGTAGAATGTGGAATTAAATTAAATTTTGATCCTTGACTATTATAATTTTTTAGTAAGAAAGAAGATTAACACGATATATCCCCCTTAGTTTTTTTTTTTAAATTACCAACACATAAACTTCACCATTAGCGTTAGCCCAACAAATATAACCAACAAGAATGGTAACCCTTCACCTTTTGATCACCAAGTTCCCAATGTGGGCGAGGTGAGAGCATATAGTGTCAGGGGATCGTTAGCAAACTGGAATGAAAGTACATTTTGCAATAGGCGGCTAGCCGGCCATATAAGAAATAAAAATTACAACTCAACCACTTATGCAACGGGAGTGAAAATCTAAAACAAACAAATAGGCAGCATGCCAGCCATGATTCCGCACAACCACATTTCAATGGGGGGAAAATTAAGAACAAAGTGTTGAAAGTAAAAACAATCTCAACCACTTCTTTAGTTGGAGTATAATAAAGAAATTAAAGTGCAGATTTAAACAATTGTTTAGTGCTACTAAAATCAGCTTTACAAAATATAAACAACTGCACAACAACTCAATAGTTTGTCTCCAAATACATCAGATTGTTAGAGAAATATTCCCTAACTATTATAACATGAAAATGATCAAAAATTAAGTGCATTCAGCAGTATATCAGATCTAATAAGTAATAGAAATGTAACAGAAAATTAGACCAGCAATATAGAATTTCACCAATATGCTCATAACTTCGTCAAATGAAGTCTGATTGACATGAGACTGAAAGCAGAAGGAAGCTATGAGCTAGGCGTCCAATTTGTAGTAGAAAGACACCTTCAATTTTTGTACCTATTTAGTGGCATGAATCCCAATGTAGCAACAATTGAATGGTATGGCCTCCATGTGAGGTCAACCTTCCTTTAGAAATCAAAAACTCAACAAATAAATCTGAAAATTGGTGAAAGTTGGTGCCTAGGACAATGAAAGAGAGCACCAGCACCTAGAACCATATAAAATTCAATGGTGAAGCTACGATCAGAAATGTGCTTCAACCAATCACATCAGTAGCAGAAATAACACATAAATCAAAAATTTGTTAAATGAGTCAAAAGATTGCATCAATTTGCACTCCTATGTGAAGCACGGTCTTCAAAAGACCAGCTAGGTACTATCTTTCAAGTACGAAGACTGGTAAGAAAATATAGAAGGTATGAATTCCTCGAAGCAAACTCTGAATTCAATTCAGCAGCATTTCATTACAATAATTTCCAAAAGATGAGAATGAATGAAAGGCTTGAATAAAAAGAATTCACTTGGAAATCGAATCACTTTGAAACCTCCAAGAAAGAACACGAACCACTTCAAATTCCAAGAGGGACGCCCATCTCCAAAAAGCAATTATAATATTAAATTTCTTTTTAGCACAACTCCCTAGGCATCCAAGATAAGAGGTAATTAATTTAACTTTAAAAAATATTAAACTTCTCCACTTAAGGCATCCAAGTCAAGTCCCCTCTTTTAAAGCAACTTGAAGTCATTCGCCTAGGCACGGGGTCCAAAAAGCAACGCTGAGAAATGACTAAGTTATTAAAACTTAGCTCCAAAAAGAATGGAGAAGCCAACGCCCAAAGTTGAACTCCCTTACTACCAAAAATAGACTAATGGATTGAAATAACTAAGTTGCTACTAGAATAACACTGCCACAAATAGAACTTGCCAAAAATAGCAAACTGCTATAAATAGTAAGTGTTTGCAAATTCCATTTGAACACAAACCGGACAACTGTCATGACTTACTAAAAATAGTAAGTGCTGGAAAAGGTTGTCAGAAGCAAATGCATGTTACACCACTATGGAGCTCTCTGAAAACCCAAAAAAAACCCAAAAACCTTTCTTGCATGAAAACACCTTATAGAAATGCATGCCATTTTTATGAGATGCATGTCACAAAACCCTGAAGCTCTCCAAAAACCCAAAAAGCTCCAAAAAGCTCACTGACAAACTCCTACATGCAAGCCTTCAGAAATTCATCAGAAACCTCCTACAAAATAGGAAACCCTAATTTGCACTTCTAATTAGCCTACGGGTCTCTGAAAATAGGCTGATTGCCACTAAACAGTGTAGGGCTAAATTGGGGACATTACAACATATACTAAATGTACCTAAAATATTACAAATAAATTTACTTAAAATCAATTATACCTTGATCATGAAAAAGAACTAATCTCTATTATGAGATCAAGCCTTAGTCTAGTATCTACTATAGTTTGGAACCTAACAAATTTATTTAAATATTATTTGGAAACTCATTTTAGTGCAACTTATAGAGCACTTTTGATGAAGGAAACATGTCTTTTACGATGGAAATTTGAGTTTTAAGTAGTTGTGCAAAACTATTGGTTCCAACGATGAGAAATTACACAATTGTTGAATCCAAAGTGATGGTTT
>VDFB02000007.1:7904534-7957036 GCA_007258455.2 Sequoia sempervirens | reverse complement strand
TTTAAACCTTAGAAATTTGAGCCTTTCTTGGAGGCAATGGTAACAAATTATTGCAGGTATTCTCACAAATCCATCGTTCATTATCAAGGTTGTCAGGTAACCATTTCCTTTTGGCCAACAGATTTTAGCTAAGTGTTGGGCATATCTACCACAAGTACTGCCATTTGTAAGCCGGCAAGGTAACTCACCCAACAACATAAAGAAGCATCACTCAAGAGAGTATGCCAACCTGATCTGACGCAGTAGGACAATATATGGAGTGCAGGAAATAGGGGTCTGAAGAAGAATTTTTTGGCTACACCGAAATGGAAATGCATCATGGATTTAATCAAGTGTAGACTAACAGGTGCAAGTAGGGCATTTGATGTAGCCATCTGGATGATTGATTACATGATTGGATTGAGCATTGGTAAAGTCTACAACTAGGCAAGATTGTTATTTGAAAGAATCTGAGAGTTTTTGCACAAAAACACAAGGAATTTATATGATGCAGCATGCCATTGCCCTCTTCCTTGATGCCATCCATACTTTGGTTCTCGCCAAGAAGTGGGGGAAGTTTTAGCTAGTAGCTCAGTTGGATCCCTCATGGCTAATGATGTTCTATTGGACTACCCTCAATATACAGGCATTGGGGGAGAGGAGACAACATATCCAACCAGCAGGAAAAGGAAGCAAAAGGATGCATTGGGCGATGGAGGAGAAAGTGTTGAAGATGACACACCCATAGAGTTGTCCTCTACATCGGCCACCACATCGATGGAGGAGGAGGTATCACTTGTTGTCGATGCACGATCATTGCCAAAGATGGACATAGATGAGGTGATACCAATCAATGAGATTGTTACGACATTGCCACCGCCATCGCCAACCACTCTGCCAACAGTACCCATACTGCCAGTCACATGGCCAAGATTTCCAATCACAACACCAGGACTGCCAGTCACATGGCCAAGATTGCCAATCACAACACCAAGACTGCCAACCACACTACCAAGACTACCAGTCACATTGCTGGGATTGCCAACACTAGGACTACTAGTCACTTTGCGAGGATTGCCAACTACATTGTCGGGACTGTCGGCCATATTGCCAGTACCGCAAGTCATAGTGTTAGTACCGCCAACTACTTTGCTAGGGGATATCCTTGTGTCGATTGATGTCACACAGATTGGTCGATGGTTAGATCTACTTGGAATGTTGATGTAGGTTCCAACATTTCCTTCTTCGAGTTCTCTCAGAGTCTTGGCCGAGGGACTTGAGTAGCAAGACACCGATTAGTTAGTCATGGTGGTTGAGGGTATAGAGCTTGACCCTTCACAAGCAAACCCATTTGATGCCCTGCACACTCAAGAGAGTGGGGGACCCCTTCAGGTACCACAGCCCCCTTCGATTGCATAGGAGTTTCCATCACTTAACCCATCGGGCGAGGATGAGGAAGAGGAGTTGAGTGAGTTTGAGGGGCTAATCATTGAGATCGCCAAGCTTAATGAGACAGATCCACTTGGTACAGTCCAACGATACATACAAAATCTCCAGTTGATGGCGGCGGTGATGTAAGAGGTTGGAGACATATACAAACTACTGGACATTGGACAATCCTCGTTGGTGGCAAGAGAAGTCCAATGCTTACTTGCATTTGTATAGACAGAGTGCAAGGGAATTTGCTCGTTTTACTTCTTGAGGATGGCCTAGAGTAGAGACTCCAACGATGATGGCAGCTTGGCACCTTGCTAGGCCTTCAGTAGGGGGAAGGGATGCTAGAGTGATTTCAGCCCTGTTTAGTATAGAAACTTCCTTCAGGGATGTGTTTCACAGGCTTAAGCATTAGATCACCTCTTTGACGAGCTTATATAGGAGAAGAATGGGGCCCTTCAAATGGTACAGAGGGTACGAGATGAGTCAGCTGAGCACACATAGAAATTCCCAGAACAGTTGGCTCAACAATTACAACTCACTGCCAATGAACGGGCTAGAGTGACGACTGTGGAGGTCAAGATGGCAGCGAAGGAGGAGACTGAGTAGAGAGTGACGATCGCAGAGGCCAAGTTGGTGGAAAAGGAAAAAGAAATTAAACAAACTAGATGTTAGTTGATGAAGGCTATACAGATGGTGAAGGTAGCAAGAGAATGCGAAATAGTAGCAAAGCACCGGTTGAGGTTGCGCACTGAGGTACATAGGCTTTGGCAGCTATGCTCATTGACGTCCACCGCTACATTGTTTATACATCTAGGGATGTCTTCTTATCCCCCTTCCCAGTAGTTGTAATTTGGGTTGTTCAACTCCCAATTTGTTGTCATTTGGAAGATGACATTCTTTTTTTTTGGGGGGGAGGAAAGAAGGGGGGGGGGCTGATGTAGTCGACAAGAAATAAATAAATAAGTTAATGTGTGATTAGTCCCCGACTGTTGGTTTGTTGTTACTTGGTAGTTGTCAATGGTTGGCATTCTCAACCAATGTCGACTTGCTATATATTTTATGTTTGCACTTGTAGTCGGGGATTGCGTACATTGGTGTATCTTGTGATTATTGCATATTCGATGAATGAATGAATACACAACATATCTTTTGAGCATTTTTATAAGTAATTGATATATTCTGTTATTGCTGTTATGTATTTCCATTTACTCTCTATTAATCGTTCAAATAGTATACTGAGTAAATAGAAGCAACGATGCTAGGTAAGGGTCCCTAGGCATACCCAAACAAGATAACAAATACCAGGGAAAGAAATGATGTTGGGACAACTCAAAACTCAGGAATGTCCAATGTTTAACTCATATGATCACCCAAGTACACCTTTGTGGGATCCAATGCAGACTACAAATATAGGAAAGACTCAATGTGGTCTGGACCAAGCCTAAGCAAAACCCAAAGGCTAGACCCAAGTGAATTGTGATAATTTTACTTTAGATAGGTCTTAAGGTAGATCCAATGTTCACCAGTGCAAAACCAAGGCTCTAGGTGATGAGATGGAGCCTGAGAACACCTAAGCAAGGCCTTGAATTCTGACATATTTTGGCATATCCAAGCTGATTGTTTCCCACTCAAAAATACAGATCAACCAATCCTTTGTTCACAAAAAATTGTTGCATCAGTAATATCTAACATATTCTTTCAAGGAAAAAAATATGGCAGAAATTCAATTTGATATTATATTAATCTCCATGAATGTAGGTCATGCTACTGTAGTACATTTTCAATTCCCAAAGATTAACACATCATTGGAGCACCCTATTAAATGGGGCAAAACTTAAAAACAAGAAAGATACATCAAGTAGAAGGCATAAAAAAGTATTATCTCAATCAGCAGCAAAGTAGGAGCTAGTCATCCTCATCTTAATAAGTAAGGTGTGTGAAATCAATTCCCAGTGCTTGTTGGAGAAAATTACCCAAAGTTGGTGATTCATCCTTTTCTTGAAATCAGGTCGGAAAGTTGCTGACAAGATCTTGGAGAATGAATTCGATGTAGAAAGTAGGCTTGCAAGCTTCCTAATGAATATTAGGTAGGATGTCAGGTTTCATGGCAAGAATAGGAAGGGAAAAGAAGCTAGGATGCACTATTTAAGTGGGTCTAATAAGCAGATGCAAGTGGAATTTAGTTGTTTACATGGGGGAAAGAACGGGGCGATGGGGACCAAGAAGAGTTTAAAGGAGGTTCAAGAGGCCATCAATATGCAGAAAATGAGACAATATGATCAGGACATAATCAATCACACTAGCACATCCCTTATGGGGAAAGAAAGTAAAAACTGTAGAATTGAAAGAACACAAATTTCCACTCAAGATAAAGAGGCCATTGGATTTCCCCACCTTCTAGTGAACCTCTTGATAGGAATGGTGAATGACTTTTGTGGTTCTCACTTCCCTGTTAAGATATCTTCCATAGGTTGTATTTATATACTTTTTATCAGCTGTGCATTGGTCAAAACCAAGTTCCTTTAAATTAAGTTTATGAATCTGCTAATTATCTTTAGTAATATCATGAACAGGGTACTGTCAATAAGCACTAAAAGGATTAAAGTCTCCTAAAAGATTATGTCAACCGAGGAGAATTAGTGTGCAATATCAGAATAAAGTTTGTGGTGCAGATTTTCATAAACACAAATAATAAGATCAAAGAACTTGATGGATAAAACAAAGATCAACAATTACCTCTTGACAAAGCAATCCTCTATGAATTTGAAGGCACATGTATTTGGATCGTCAGAGGTGATCAGAGTGGCCATTGATTGCTAATAGTTTTGTATAATGCCACCTACACCATGAGAGTCATGGATCCTATCTTTTCTATACTGCTGAAATATGAGACATGAATATAGCAAAGAAATCGGAGATAGGTATTTATTTATTGGGACTCTTCAAGTCTCAGCCAAGGGAACTAGCCATGATTGAGAATTAAATCTGAAAAGCGTCCAGAAAAGATCACATCCATTCCAAGTGCAGCAACCAATGGACATGCCCCTTGTGACTGTAGGGGTGTGTATATGACATTGTTGGGAAGCTTGTAGGTAAGACCACCATGGAGGGTGAGAGTCATGTATTGGATATCCATAATCTGCAATTTCAAATATCTCTGTATTTATTCTTTTTCCTAGCTGGCAGAACCTGTGCATGGTTGCATCAGCCATTAAAATGTATTAAAGCTCCCCAACCAAGAGTGGAGTAAGGTCTGCAATTAAGAAAATCTTGTTGAGAAGTTCAAAAAGCTTTTTATTAGCTTGCAAGGATCTTAAGCTGTCTTCCAATGACTTAAAAAGGTTGATTGGACAGGAGTGTATTATCACTCATGTTTTCTTGAGGTATCATACAACAAAGTAGTATTGTTTACAAAGTTATCCTTGTTTTGGGAGACAGGAAACCCTAAGATTTCCATGCTCTGGGAGACAGGAAACCTTAAGATTCAGTGAATTAGCTATCTTGGCTCTTTCCTTCTTTAGTGTTGTGTGTACAACTAACTCAATAATGGCAGGGCCTTTTCTCTTTGAGAACTTGGAAATAGGATTTATTCTCATCCTATGTCATAGGGTTCGGTGAATCTGATGCATGAAATTCAAAATCCACCAAATTTTTTAAAAACCTAAAAAATTTGTTCTAGTTTGCCTTTAAATTCATACAGTAAAATCAGTTAAAGGTTTATCTATTCGCCAAATGGTTCCGCCAATTGGAACAAGATGCTTTCTTGCCCCTGTAGAATAGAATAGAATAGAAGACCTTTAACGTCCATGAGACCAAAAGAAAGCCTATGGGACAGTAACCCCTGCTATTTTAGCATTGTAAAGTGTTGTTCTCCTACCGTTTAGTTTGATAATGAGCTCTCCCATTCTGCCCACCCATTCCATGCTGAATAAATCTTGAAAATTTGCAGCTGTTAACCCACTTATGTAGCTTCCTCTGATGTCACTGTAAGCTTTACAATCTAGGATAAAATGCTTTTCTGTTTCCACCTGCCTTGCTGCACATAAGATACAAACCCTCTCTTCCCAAACTTCTTTGGGCCTTTTCCATCTCCCCATTTCACATCGAAGACGATGTGAGTTAGTCCTCAATTGTGCTATGAGAATCTTTGACCTCCACGGAATATTGGCCTCTATATATGCCTTTTGTTGATGGTCCAAGTTGGGATTAAATTCTTCTACATAATACTTTTTCTTTCTCCCAACCGCCTTTTTCCACATAATCTTGCAAAATTTTTCAACCACATACAACTTTAATTCTTTACTATTGTTAGGACACTCGTTCAAGTGAATGTTCCACTTGTTCATCCACTTACAATTTTGTTTCATCCATGCCTTCTTTCTTTCACCTAAGACACCTATAAAAACAACATTTGGCCACCAATGAGCTTCCATCAGCTCAACCTTTTTCAATATCTCAAAAGACTCACCATAGCAATGACCTCAATAGGAATTGCCTCTGTTTCAGCAAGAAGTATTTCATAGGGAACTAAAGCTTTTAGTTTGAATTTGCTTGTGATCAAACGCTTTTGAATTCTCTCTATCTGTACCCACTTGATGTTAGAAGTACTACTAGCCCAAATTTCACACCCATAAAGGACCACCGGTATAACTAACAACCCAAACAATATTTGAATAGTTTTCCAATCCCATAACTCTGCCTCTCTACATCTGTTTTGAAGAGAAAAAAGTGCTCTCCAACCTCCCAAAGTTCTTTTCCTTCTGCAAGTTTCCCAACATAGCTTGTTGTTGAAGTCAATTCCCAGGTATTTATACTCCGTTACTTCCTCTAGGATACTCCCTTCGAAATAAAAATTAAACTGATTTTTTTTTTCTTCTTAGAGAATACCATGATCTTGGTCTTACTAATGTTAACTTGCATACCAACATCCTTGCAGAAATGCTCAAGAGCAGCCAAATGCGCTTGCAACCCTTGAACAGATCTAGCAATCAAAATAAGATCATCTGTGTATAAAAGAAATTTTACAACATACACTCCTAAAGGGACCCCTTCTCCGCCCTTCAAATTCAACCACTCCTCAAGCTTATTGGTATACAGGCCAAAGAGAGTAGGAGAAAGAGGGCAGCCTTGTTTAACCCCAATGTCACTCCTAAAGCTTTCTGAAGTACCTGCCTGAGTTCTGATTTTTACCCGAACTTCTTCATAAAGCCTATGGACAGCAGCTCTAAAATGCTCAGGAATGTCAAGATCTTTCATTCTGTCCCACAACTTTTGCCTGGGCACTGTGTCAAAAGCCTTTATGAAGTCAACAAAACAACAAAAGGCTTCCCCTTTCTTATCCCAAATCTTTTCAATGATATGCCTCAAAGTGATGCCATGATCAATTGTTGAGTGTTCTGGCCTAAAACCCACTTGCCCCTTTGCTCTCTTATTTTTAATTTCTGCCCATTTGCTGATTCTGTGTTCAATCATGCTGCCAAACAATTTTGCAAACAAAGGTTTGATCATGATGGTTTGATAATTAGATGGGTTGTTAACATCCCCACTCTTGAATAGGGGTATGGCTAAGCTGGTTATCCAATCTTTTGGAAACCCACAGTGGATGATGCTGTTAAAAATATACATAATGTGAGGAGCAATGATTTCCACCCCCCACTTTAGATACTCCACTTGAAGCTCAACCATGTCTCTTGCCTTTCCTACCCTCAACTTTTTGATACCTTCTTTAACTTCTTGCAAAGTGAAAAGCTTTGTTGATGTGTTTACCCTTGGAGGCTCTTCATTTCCCTACATCTTGCTCATACAAGTGTTTTGCATATTCAAACCATTGAGCTGAGGTGATGTTATTCTTCGTTTCCTCCTTTGATGGAAGCTCTTTCTAAAAGAGCTTTGGGTTGTTCTTCCCAAGATATAACAATTCTTCCCGTCTAGCACTCATGAAACGGATTTTTTTAACTTTTACCTTTTGCTTGTATAACCTCATGTTTGCCTTTTCTTTACCTAGCCGCTTGCTTGCTTTCCTTGCAGCTTTACATTTCTCATCAAACCATGCATTTGCCGGAAATTGACTTAGTTTTTTCCTCTTATTCTTTGTCCTTTTGCAGCTCTCAAGAGCCTCTTGAATTTTATGTGTTAGCTGATGGCTTTTTAAACCTTGCAGTTGATTCCTTTCCTTCTGCATTAACTGCCTTAAAGTTTTCACAAATATGTTACAACTTTCTTGTGTTAATAGAATTCTGCCCTTTTTTTGAGTTTGATGAGTAGGCTGCTCCTATTTCATAGACTGGTAGCTTTTAGGCCAGGACAGCAAAAGACAAACAGGATTATGATCAGACTTTAAGTCTTCCATGGGCTTCTCAACCACAACTTCCGTTATTTTGCAAACAAGGCTTTGTGAGCAAATAACATAGTCAACAACGCTTGCCCCATTATATGTTTTGCATGTGAAATTACCAGAGTTCATCCAATGGCCCATACCATTACAAATAACTAGATCAAAAATGCCACAGGCGGCAAGTAACTCTTCGCCAAAATAGTTGATAACCCCTCTATCCTCCGAAAACCTTGCCCAAAGCTGATTTTCTTTTTCTGTTAACCAAAGTGGATTGTTATCTTCCTTGTTGCATAGGCTACTTGCTTGCTCATTGGCTGTCCTTGCATTAAAGTCACCCACTAGAAGAACTTCCTCCTGCTGCGAGAAAGAGGAAATATCTTTTTTGAGAGCTGCATATGGGTCCTTACCATCTAGGCCACTCTTTTTATAAATTTTTGACCCTTGCGGGGCAAAATAACATGCTGCAATTAAGATGAGTTTATTATTTTCTGAGGTTTTAAACCATATATATTGCTTATTTGGGTCCGTTTTTTCTAATTGAATGTTTCTGCCACATGCTTCTTTTATTAGGACCAAAATACCACCATACCCCTTGCCATTACCAGCTGCCTCATTCCAAATTGCAAATTTCGTATAGCCTTCAAAAATAGGTGACTTGCAGCCCGCATGTTCATGTGTTTCTACAAGACATATTATGTCTCTCCCACCAACAATCGACCCTAACCCAGGTTCTCTTCTCCACGGATAGCCTCTACAATTCCAACACACTAACTCTATATTTTCTTGGGGGGGCCCTACTTGCTATTTCCCTTGGGACCAAAGGCTCACCACCGAAGTATTAGCTTCTTTCAACCATTTTTGTTGTGTTCCATTGCTGTCCTTACATCCCCTTTGTTATACCCTTGCGTAGTATCCTTTTCAGCGCTATTGTTCCGGCTACTATTTGGAGGGAGGGTGGCCCGACTTCCGAGGAGGCTAATGGCAAAGCGAAGGGAGAAGGTGTGTGGTTATAGGTCTTCAACGACTGCCAAATTCCTCAATAAAGTGCCAGTATCATCCTAAGATGGCTGTGCCTTAAGCCCTGAACGATAGCTTCAAATGCAACGTCTAATCCTTGATACCCAGCGTCTATAAGTCCGTTTGACAATTTGATTTTCATGTTGTTCGAAACTTAGACAGGTTTTTTTTTAATTATATTTATAGTTTTTTTAAAAATAAAATTTAACATATTAAAAATAATCAAATGTTATAATTTTCAGAATATTAAAATTTAATATCTTAAAATATTTAATTTAAGATTATTGATTATCAAAATATTAAATTAAATATATTAGTATTTAAATAAATTATGATTAGTAATAATTGTCTTTTGACGATTGGATGACCATAATTAAAAATTTATATAATATAATTTTCTATGATTATTTCAAATTAATTATAGTCTTTATTAAATTGTGATTATTGTGTTAATTATTTACTATTATTGAGTATTTTAAAATATTTAATTTAGATGATTAATTAATAATAAATTCAATTGAATATATTTAATATTTATAATATTTGAATTAAATATTTTAAAATACTAAATAATAGTAAATAATTAACACAATAATCACAATTTAATAAAGACTATAATTAATTTGAAATAATCATAGAAAATTATATTATATAAATTTTTAAATTAAAAAATTTAAACATATTTATATTTTAATATTTTTCAATTTATATTAGACGAATTTAATAACAAATTTTATTCCAAATTTTTTCCCTTGCCAAACTTCATCCAAATTTCATTGTTGCGGAATACGAATTCAAACTCGAACCTTGTGACATAGTTCTCATCTACTAGTTTATTAACAAACTCATTTTTAGGTGAGGTCAAAGCTTTATTTTTTCAATGATGATAGAGTTTCAGCTTGTTTATTCCTGGTATCTGATACTTCAGGCTGAAGAGAATCAAAGACACGTTCAGAGGAATGAGCTTTAATTTTGTGGGTCCCTTCCTATAGTTTTTGACCTCATTTTGTTGTTTCTGAAGGGGAGAAATCATGTTCCAAATGTTGATGACAGTTGTATGTTCTCATTTTGATTTTACAAGTGTGGATTGAAGATCTTCTATGTTCTTTGATTTCCTGTCAAAGTGGAGAATTAATCAATGGGATAGCCTGTGGATTGCACCATGCAAATTGCTGATATCTCTGCAATATTGTAGCTCCTATGCCAAAGCCACTGCAGAGTGATTTTGTCAAACATTTCCTATTAACAGGTTGCTAAAGGTACAAGATTGTTAAGAACCAGCAGAAAAGGACTTCAGGATTCTTGTAGATGCTGTGAATCAAAAAGCCCTCATGATTAGTTGGTAGTCACCATGCAAGAGGTCTCAGCATTCAAATTCTAATTTAAAACTGACATGTCTGACATAATCTCCAATTGAGGTGGTGTTATGAGCAGCCTGAAACTGAAGATCCATATGATGAGAGTGCAATCTCTGTGGAAGAACAGAGAATTTATGTGCAATGATATGTCTCATGCATGTCTGCACGAGCGCAAAGAATTTTGAGCTGTCAGTGTCAATTGGTGAATGCAGCCTCTGCCAACATGTCAGACCGAAATTTGTATGTCACAAAAACCCTCATTGTATTTTGACTGTAACTTGGCCTAATGCTGCTTTTTATTGGCTGTCTCAGACACAAAAAGCACCCTGGTCAGCACATACCAGATTGTTGTCCCTCAAACCTGATCCATTACTGAACTTCTGACTTGCACTACCTGACTAGAAAAGGAAAAGACACTTTTTACGGTATCTCATTTAATGCAAGCCACTATAATAGAAACAGAAAATGCTTCAAATATATGAATGTTGGAAGTTTAGATGCTGTCTACCATTATGTCAAAGTTACAAGAGAATACCTAAGTGCAGCTGTGTTGAGAAACCTGAAAATCCCTTCTTGATAGTGATATTAAGAATGGTAGGCATAGTTGGCTACTCTCTAGTATTTACTGTCCTCTTAATCAGTTCTCCAACTGGCTGTTATCAAATTGGAATCATAAATAAGAAGGTTACGAAGGATCCAAATTGAATGAACCATTAGAGGGGTTAAGCTTCCATAGTCATTGATAGTAAAATAGAGCTTTTGGGAAGACCTTATGAGTGTTTTTTGATTGATATTTGGATTCATCCTATGTGATCCACAATGTTGCAAGGAGATGCATCTCCGACCCCTTGGGACGCGTCTTGGGGATTGAGACGCGTTTCCCATACCGGAAACCTATGTGGAGATGTCCTTGCCTGTAGGAAACGTCCCGTTGATGTTTCCTTTTGTTTGGCATTTAAAAAACAAAAAAAAACCCTAAAACACCTTGTTTTCATATGCCGCGAGGTTTTGTAGCATTCTTTAGTAGATGTGATGTCGTGTAGAGCAAACATGCGATAATATTTCAAGATTTTCACCAGTTTGAACAAGTTTGGAAGGGTTTGGATGCCATGGAAGAGTAGACTCAGGAGAAAATTTAAAGATTTTTTGTGCGCAACTACCAACTAGGCAAGTAGAACTTTGACCTAGGTACGTCTGAAATTTTTAACTATTCGATGTTCCATTGACAAATTTAAATTATAGTAAATCCATAAATTAAATTTTTAATAAATTTGAAATCATTAGTAAACTAAATAATTTAAATTTAGGTCGAACTTGAAACTACATTTCTATGGCATTATTGATGCATGATGTGACTGTAAAATTATAAATTATAAATATTAAGTCTATAACATATATGCTTGAAATGCATTTTAATTTTGTGAAGCCTCATTTAATAAGGTAAATCCATCTCCGAATAAAGTATGAATATCAGTCATTAGATTCAATAAAATTAAGATATCATTTGATTTAAATTTTAAATTTAAAACAGTCAAATTTATTGTCAGTTTGTCAATTGTCAGATTGCTAGTCTATTTCATTTTTTGAATTTTTGATTGAATTTGTTATTTTTAAATTAAGAATTTTTATTTTTTTTGTTGAGAATATCAAGTGGGAGAAAACAAGGCTTGTACCCACTATGGAAGTACTGTGATTGTGTTCCAGGGCTGAAGGGGATAGGTGGAACAACCACCATCACATGTAAGCTTTGTGAAACATCATGGCAAGGTACTTACACAAGAGTGAGAGCTCATTTCCTTCACATATCTGGAAAAAGTGTTGATCCTTGTCTAAATGAGGTAGAACGATATGACGTTGTTAGGGATCAAAAAAGGGCTGATGGGAAAGTGTCTAATTTGAGCTCTCACACTTCAACGATAGGGGCAATTGTTGCAACTAAAAGTCAAAATAGAGTCAGAGGTGGATGCATCTTCTAGAGATGTTCATGTGACAACAAAAGATGTAGAAATAGAATATTCTCGCAAGAGACAACACATTGGCAACTCAAACCCCATTGGAAGATTATTTGATGTGCAAGGTTGAGAAGTGGTTGATGCAGCGATTGCACGCTTCTTTTATGCAAATGGAATACTGTTTAATGTTTCTCGCTCACCTTTTTATGGAGAGATGTTCCAAGCTATTGATAATGAACTAGTCAGGTATAACTATAAACCAACTGGGTATGAAAAGCTTCACACTACACTAATTGATAAAGAAAAAATTCGATTAAAGCAACAAGTTGCACCGATGAAAAGAGTGTGGTCTACAAAATGATGCAATATTGTGATGGATGGGTGGACATATGCTAGAAATCGTCCACTACTTAATATCATGGTAACATGCAACAAAGGGCCTTTTTTTTTGAAGGCAATAGATTGTTTAGGGCAAGAAAAAAATGTAGAGTTCCTTCATAACCAGCTATGTGATGGCATTGAGGAGGTGGAGGCATCAAATGTAGTTCAAGTTGTTACAGATGCTGCCCCTATTTGCAAAGCAGCAGGCATGTTGGTGCAAAAAAAGTACATGCATATATTTTGGACACCATGTTGTGTGTATTTGTTAAAATAATGCACTCAAAGATATTGACAAGTTCCAATGAATTTCAGATCTCATTGAAAAGGGCAGAAGAATACAGATGTTCATATATAACCATCACTAGAAACAAGCCATTTATTAAAAATTTGCTAAGGTGGAACTTTTCAAACCTGTCGATATAGGGTTTGCTTCTTATTTTATTCTTCTTGAGCGTCTTTGTGAAGTCAAAGGAGCTTTGTGTTCCATGGTAGTTAGTGATGCATGGGCAGCTTGGAGACAATCTACATCAAATATTGCAGTTGAGGTGAGAGGTATGGTCCTTGATGACCATTTTTGGGTTGATGTTAAATTTGTTGTGGACTTTATTAAGCCTATATCTGAGGTGATCAAATTTGTAGATTTAGACAAGTCATGTTTGGGAGAAACTGTAATGTCCCCTTCTGAGGAGTAGTTGGATATGACCATTTAGCCTATTTTATTCCCGTAGGCTAAGGTCAGGCGATAAGGGAATAAATTAAATTAATTATTTAAGTTGTCCAATAAAGTAACATTTTATGGAAAGCTTATTTTAATTAATTTATTAAAGTGACTAAAGTGGAAATTATAAGAATTATTAAAAAGGGAGTCATTTTATTATTTTTGAGCTGAATGAAATTTTATAAGGTGGGAATTTGAATAGGCTTTTGGGAAAGTTCTTGGGATTAATAAAAAAAGATTTTGGAGTTGATTTGAGATATGCTTGATTATCTTTTCTATTGTGAAATTTTGAGACCTTCTTGTGGAGCAAACCCTTGGATGAAAATCTAAGGGAAATTAGTTTTGCTAGTGGAAGACCTACCCTAGTTGGTCACAGGCGGAGTCACACAGATTTTGCATTTGGGGTTCATTGACAAAAGAGTTTTGAAATTTGCAAAGTCTTTGATTCAAGGCAAATTTCAGAGTTGGGAAGATTTTAAAGGAGTGCAAACCTGAGGGAAATCAATATTATAATTGTTGTTCCTGACCCATCCATACCATTTCAGATTTATGAATGCCAATTTCTATACTATCCGTACCATCTATTTATGAAGGAAAGAATTGAAGGAATTTCTAAAGGCTTGTTAGCCTTTCATAAGCATATCACAACTCTTTTTGCCCACTCTACCCATCATCAATGAACAACAACAAACATTAGGAGCACCATACAAGTAAAGGAGTGACAAGGAGGGTGACGTGGAGCTGAGTGGGGTCAAACAGGTCAATGAAATAAGCATCGACTCCTCTTCCTTAGTGCATATTGCTTATCTTGGGCTGCCATACCTCCTCTATGTGTCGCTGTACATCTGCAAAAGACTATCGACCTTTTTAGAGGTGACTGTACAAGTTGATGAAGGGCGTTGGAATATAGTACATGTGTTGGTTTGGCATTTGACTAAGATCTTTCAGGTCAGCAATCTTGGGCATATAAAGTTGTCAATATTTTGAGTAAGTTTTGCTTTGAAAATTCCCAATTTTAATATTATGTATCAACACCATATAAAATAGATATTTCTTTCTTCCTGTGTAGTATTTTCCTGCTATAAAATCTGGTGCAAATATTGTTATCAATACTATGAAATTTGAGACATGATATTTCAACGGTTAATGGTGAAATTTCCTTATTACAAGCTGAACATGAACTAAACAACAGTCATGCTAACTGTTTGACGAAATGTATGAGCAATGAAACTGTGAAAGTTTTAAAAAATTTGGTATAAATATGGTCTGGGATATTTTAGAAATTTATGAAGAAATAGATTCCATGTGTGAAAGAGTTAAGAAAATAACAGATGCAAGAGATCTTTCTCTATATCCTTTGATAGAAGAATAGATACATGGAAGATGGAACAAACTTAATGCACCCCTTCATTGTGTTGCCTATGCCTTAAATCCTAAATGGTATGATATACAAGTGACCAATTAGAGGGCTCCATATGAGGATAGAGAGGTAATGAAGGGATTTTGGGTTGCAATAAAAAAAATTTATGGCTGAGGTGAGGATGCTTTAATTATGAGGACTCAATGGAATAAGTTTTCACGTGGGCATGGTGATTTTTCTTTTGTGGAAGCTTTATATGATATGCATGCAAAGAAGACCCTATAAAGTGGTGGTGGAACAATGAAGGTGAAACCCCTGAATTGCAATCATTTACAATAAGATTGCTCTCACAAGTAGCGAGCTCTTTGTCTTGTGAGAGAAATCAGAGTACTTATGGTTTTATTCATTATTTAAAGAGGAACCGATTAGGGTCAAAGAAAGTGGAGAACTTGGTGTACATTCATAGCTCACTTCACCTTCTCTCTCATGTAGAGTTTGGATACTGTAAATGGTCATTATCTTAGTTGCAGTCGACTGTAGTTGGCCGGAGTTATTTATGTTCAATAAAACTATAGTCGTAATGCAAAGAATTAATGTAGTGTATGTCACATGTACTCGGGTAATTAAGTCCCAATTAGTGATAGTTGGGTTGTTATGAAACGTCATGACGGTTGGTTTCTCAACCACCGCTGAGGGCTATATGTACTAGAGTCCTTGTAATTGGAAATATTATTATGGTATTGTTGACATCTATGTTATTGTGATGTTGGTGTTTTACTGTTGGACAAATAAGTAGAAGCATTCCTTATTTCATGATCTCGTGTTCTGGAATATGTTGTACATATCTATGTTTTGTGCATAACTTAGTTTACTCTCATGGTACGTTGAAGTACATCCAGTGAGTAAATAGATACAATCAGGGTCCTTCAGCAAAACGGGACCAAAGTTCCTGATGGAGAAGTTGCAGCCATGGTGGATGAGGTGGTTGAAGTAGATGGCCTTAGTGATTTACCTCTAGTTCTACTATCAACAGAGGAACCTGAGCTTGAGAGTGTATTTGGAGAGCATCATAGTTGAGGAACTAGAAATGGTCCAAATGGATGACATAGAAGTGTAGACAATAGATTTCTAATTTCTGATTTTTGTTTTTTGTATGCGTATCAGCCTATTAGGCTATCAACATTTCTGAATTTCAATATGTAACATCAAATATGTAGTATGAACTCTTTGACTCTTTCACTTGGACATTTGTGTGTATAAACTTTAAAGTTAATGTTAAACTTTACCAGAGTTCTTGTTTTGAAAGTTCAAAGTCCTGATATTTTCAGTTTTAATGTAGCAAATTTATAAATTATTAAATTATATTAAAAATAAATGGCATCTCCAAGTACCCCCATCTCCTAATTTTCAAAAATAGATGTACTGGTACCAGTCTCCCATACCAGTACCAATACCGGTCTCCTAGCAACCACGGTGATCCATCATCATGATATAGAAGTGAATTGGATTGCAGATTTAGAGCACCTTAAATATATAATTGCAATGAACATATTGGATGCATTGTAGAGATCCACCTACAGGATAGCACTAATTAATAAAATAAAAATTAATAAAATCATCCACCAAAAGACCATCCATTAAATAAATAGCCATTAGAGACTAGCTGCTTAATAACACACTAGATGCATAGGGGAGACATAGCGACAGGATAGCACCGATTAAAAAAATCAGCCACCAAAAGACTATCCATTTAAAAATAGCGGTTAGAGACTAGCTGTCTAACAACTAGCTCTTAGAAAATAGATTCTCACCCCCTTGGCTCTTAGCATCTGGTGGGTTCACCCATATCTATTTTAATTTTCCTTTCTTTTTCCTCTAGTGTTTTCTCTGGTACAAACTATTAGGCTGTAATACAGTTAGTAGAGCCAAATATAAGAATGCACATAACAAAGCACATGATGCTTTGTGTTTCTGGAACTCGTTTCTGGAACTCTCAAATTTTTCTCAACCTTATGTGCTAATTATAACCGCAAGAGTTTTGTTATTATGGTTATTTTAATTGTAGTTACTTCTTGAGGGTCCAATATGCTCTTTTGGCTTTGTGGATATACACAACAATCTTTTTGATAAATATTAAAGCCTATACCTTATACTAGATACATACTACAGCTTATTACATAAACTATAAATAATATGGGCTGTGTTTGATAATATATTAATGGCCAAAGTTGCCTTTGGAATTTTATGCTTCAGATTTGAAAATTGTATGCTGCCTAATAATAATCAACAAGTTTGTCCAATAAATTTGTCTGTTGGAATCCCAAGTAGAGTAATATTTTCCAGACCCTAATATCTTCTTTACTTCCTAAGAAAACACCAAATCTTTTACACTTGCAATAGTGCATTTTGGTTTCATTGCATTGTTGCAAAGTAAAAGATAAGAACAAGATCTATCGCCTTGCTTGGAAAAAATTCTATTTGTTGAAGGATTAATAAGATATAAGAGCTAGTAATTTAATGAATAGAGCCCTAGGAGCTAAATTGTTGTGGGAATCTTTTAGGAGAGAGAGGGGCCTTGTGTTCAGATACATATTTAGATTCATAGCTTATTTCAAGGGTTTTATACTTTTATATGTAGGACATTCTCCTTTTGGCTTAGCCATTTGTTCATCAGATCTTGCAGGTCCCTTATTATTCCTAAGCTTAGATGGTAGATCAGATGGGGCAACCTAGTACATTTTGACAAGATGTATTGCTAGACAAGCTGCCTTTGAATCTCCAAAATAAGTTCTGAAAACTAGCAGAAGATGCAATCCAATAATTTGGGACCTGTGGTAAATGACTATATCAGACAATGATAGATTCAAAAATTAGAAAGATCTAGAACAGTCTGAGTGGTTTGGTGCTGGTAGGTTATCCCTTGTCAAAACCAAGCTCCTTTGTTATCTCCTTCATTGAGGTGACACAGATAGAATGGTTTGGGAAGGGAACGTGGTTAAGTATCGGTTAGGGCTATATATAAGAAAGCTCATGTGGAGGCCAAAAAACATTGATTTAGTTGTTACCTTGTGGGAAAGTTTCAATCAGCAAATGTTTCCCGAAGGTGAAAGCTTTCTTGTGGGTGGTTGCAAAGGAAATAATTTTGATGTCTGATATATTAATTAGTAGATGCTTCCATGGTTCTTTACTTTGCTCTTTTTGTTCTGAGGTCAATGATTTGTTTGACCATATCCTTATACATTGACCATAAACTTGGAAATTTTGGTATTCTTTCTTGTTGAAAAAGAGTTGCTCTTGGTTTTTCCCAAGTTCTGTCAAAAAATTAATTGATGAGTGGCATGTGAAAATCAGAAGTGATCCCTTGAAGGTGGATGGTGTTCCCTTACTTAATCACATGGAATTTGTGGAAAGAAATAGTGAAGTATTCAAAGACAAAGCTTCCCTGCTACTGAGACTTGCCTAAACAATTGAAACAGCCATTTCACAAGTTCCCAATGGTTGGCTGAAAGAAGAATCCAGGATTGAGAAGTGCGAATTCAGATTTTAGGGCAATTGGTAGTGTATCAAATGGCCTTATATGGACCTTCACACAATAGTGGGTTCTGTATGGATAGGTCTAAGAAAACCTAAGACCTTTTGACCCTCTCCTCTTCAAGCTGTCTTCAAATTAAAATTTTGATTGTTCTGCAAAAAGGTAATGCAGGTCCTGCTAGAAGTCATAAGGTGTTTAGAGACACTAATTGTTAGCCAGTTAGAGCAATTGGTAGTGTATTAAATGGTCTTCTGTGGACCTTCACCTGATAGTGGGTTCTATCCAGATATGTCTAAGAAACCTAAGACCTTTTGACCCTCTCCTTTTCAAGCTGTCTTCAAGTTAAAATTTTAATTGTTCTGCAAAAGGCAATCTGGATCCTGGTAGAGGTCATGGTGTGTTTAGAGATACTAATTGTTAGCCAGTTTGATCAAAAGCAATAGAAGTGGGTAGAGAGATAAATAATCAAGCTGAGTCAGTTGCTATGCTAAAGTGTCTTCAGATTAAATGTTGTAATTGAAGGTGTATCATAGATAATAATGAAGTCAGGAAAAGGGGATAAGGTGGAGGTTTGGGAGTGTTGTACCGATACAATTTTTTTTGTATTTTGTCAAACTGCAATCTAAATCCTTGTCTTCAGTCAAAACAAGAGTCATGTTTCAAGCTTGTTCATGGTCATTTGTGTTGTTTTGTTGTCTTTCATTTGTATAATTGTAGGATTAGTGAATGGAGCTTTTGAAGATACCTTTCATGGCAAAAAAACAGAGGTCAATTGGTGAAGAAGTAATTGAAAAATTAAAATTATGAAGGCATGAGAATGTGCAGGCTCATGTCTGGGCATGCGACATTATAGATTGGAACATGTTTAAAATTGGCAGGGGATATGGTATAATGGATTGGCGAGCCCTGGATTTGGGGTCAACACAAAACTAAGCAAAGATGTACCGCCATGTTCATGGGCATACTCCCTTGAACATGGAAACATGTCTTCTCAACTTAGATATGCAAACATACTATAATGTCCCCTTCTCAAGCCTAGTCAGTTGTTGTGTCAACCTATTCTAGAGTACCTGTAGGCTAATTGGAGGTGGTTAGGGGACTCCAAAGTTCTTGGAGAGCTCAATATCATTTTTTCTTGCCATCCAGTGGTGTCTTGGTGTTCAGATGGTTCTTAGCATGGTGATGGTGTTCTCTTTTGTGTTTTTGGCCATCTGGGTTGTTCTCCACATATTTTGGAGAACATGACTATTTTTAGTAAGTGCCCATTTTGGCACCAAGCATCTTTCCCTGGCATCAGTAGCTTCTTGGTGTGACCAGTTTCCGTTTCGGGTGCCTTGGCAATGCTTTTTGTAAGGTGGATGGGTTTATTTAAATATTTGCACTAAAGTTATAAAGTAATGTTTTAGTATTACTTTAGTGTTAAATATTATAAAGTGAAATATTATTTCCCCAAGTTGGGCCACTAGGGAAAAAGTACACGGGGACTTCAAATGTTTTAAAATTGTGAATGGGGCCTTTTCGAGGGAAAATAAAATATTTGAATTTTTAAAAGAGCCTTTTTTCCCTCCAACTCTATATAATGGGGTTTTGGCTCTCATTTTATTCATTTGAATATGCACACATAATAGGATGCTGTCGGAGTGAACATTGAGTTCTTCCAGGAATTGATTGAGGACAAAAATCCTCGTCAATCTTCACTAGTTTTGATGGTGTGAGATACATCCTAGCTGGTTGGGTGTTTTCACTCAGGAAACACATTGATTTTTAGGAGTTTTGGCTTTTTTCAGGGTTTCCAATATGAGGATATATTAGGTTTTTTGAAGTGTGGTTTTTGGTATGATTATTATTCAGTTTGCAGAGGAATTTGGTGTGTTTAAAAGTATAGTTGCAAGCATTTCCTATACCTAGCCGTACCCTTCACTTAGCAGGCCGTACCCCTTCAAAATGGACCCCTGGGCTGGTGTGTTGACCTTGGAGTTGTGGGTATCATTTAAAATGCTTTCCTAGAGCTGGGCGACCCCTGTTGCAGAGTTTTTGTGTGATGAAAAGTTGTCGTTTATTTTTCTGAGGAAATCACCCCTCTCTTGGCAGGCTGTACAGGTACTTGTGAAGTTTTCTCTTCAAGTTTATTCCTATTTTGGCTTTTCATGTGGCTGCAACCACCCATACAGTGGCACTCTGTTTTACTGGAGTGATTTGAGGTGGTAAAAGACATTTTGGAGTTTCAGGGAACGAAGTTATAAAATAAATACCAAGTCACCCTGTGCATATTCATCGCCCAGCTAGCTGTTGCAGTTGGTATAAGGTGCATAAAACTTATTGGAGGGAGCGAATAATGCAGTTTGGAGTGAAGTTGACAGGTCTGGGTATCCCTTGGAGTGGTAATTGATGTTCAGAGTGATTCTTGAACCTCTTGCAGCAGTTGGACAGCTTGTTAGAAGAGCTAGTAATTGGAAATTGCTTTGTTGCTGACTGATGCGCTCAGAAATTCATCTACAGCAGGGTCTGTTGGGGTTTAGAATGGCTATTCCATGAGGTATTTACCTTATATTTATTTTGTGTAATGATTGAAGTTTGATGACTTATAGTGAGGTTCTTAGTGTAGTTTGAAGCTCCAAAATTGTAACAGCAATGTGTACATGGAAAGAAATTCTTCATTGTCAATTTGCTACAGCTGATGAACTATTTATGCCAACCTTGCAATAATATATTTGTCAATCTGCTTTTTACATGTTTAGTTTGAGTGGTTGTTATGATTCCAATTGGTGAAAAGTTCCAAAAAAAAAATTATAGGGGTGTATGTTACACATACACTCAGGCAGACACCTTTGAATGAGCATACGGACAGTTTCAAGCACAAAGTTGAAAAGCAAAAGAAAAAACAAGATATATATTTTGGGTGACCAAGAGCAGAAGTAGCAATGGTTTGTATTTAAATAGACCTTCAAACTTAATTATTTCCCATCACTTTATTCATAAAAAGCGCAGCAGCAGAGCAGAAAGATTTATATCAATCAGCAGTCATCATTGATTTATGACATAAGCGCCTAAGTACAGTTGCATTCTTCATTAAAGGCAAAGTTTTCATCAAGTTTTTCATCTATTTTTGATAGAGGCGCCAGATATAAGCAATAATTTTTGTTGAATTTTGGCAAATTTTTCTATCGATCATTGGCATGTAAATCAGATGGAGAGCAATTTTCATTTTTTTGTAGGGTTTTACCTTTATCAAGAGGATTTTACTTTCAAAAAATTCAATCTTTTAGTCTCACCTGGGATTTTTGTGTAATTTTCAGCTCTCATCTATATTCAAACGCTTGGCTATTACCTTTTCCAAATTGCATAGATCATCATTTCTGCTAGATTTGCCAGATTAAACAGCAAATTTGCAAGAAGCATTTTTCCTTGGTGGTGGTCAATTTGCTATGGTTTTTGAGCTGATTCATCAATGTCATCATTTTGCAACAGCGGTGTGAATATTTCAGCAAATTTCATTGATTGAAACAAACTAAATCAGCAAACCTTAGCCTTTCAATCTGCAGTATTACTCTCAATCCATTGAGGTTGCATCAGTTTTGGTCAAAGAATTTCCAAAGATTCATGAAACCAATTTGTACCATGTCAATGTGGAGGAGCTAAATTTGAATGAAAAGATAAAAAATGGAAACAAGATGGATCAGAATTAAATAGACAATGGTTTCATTCAAGCAGGCTCTTTCCTCATTTTGGTGTAAATCATGAATTCATTCTCTCATGTGTTAAGCATTATGATCCTGAAAAGTGGGAGATAAGATTAGTGAATGGTCAAGTTCTTTGCAAGTTAGATCTGGAGGAGATAGAGACCACATTTGCTTTGCCATCCTACGAGGAAACATGGGATGTCAATCTTGAGGAGTACCAAAGAGGTTGGAAAGCAATGTGCTTGAATGTCAGAAGCATTTTGGCACGAAGTGGCTGAAGGAAAAGAAATCACATGTGCTGAAGATTTTGAAGAGAGGTGAATTCAAAGATGAATTCTCTATCATGATTATCTTGTTGAATTGAGTTACAGGATAGGAGGAAGCAAGAAGTTCTAGGCCATGGATGTTCTATCTCTTGAACGCCATATGTGAAGGAGAGGTATACTTTGACTAGGCCGTGGTGATAGTGTTTGCATAAACAATTGACAAAATTTGAGCAAATTCATGAATTCTAGATTAAAGTTTTGTATTGTCTATTTCCTGGCACAAAGAAGGACATTCATAGGATCGAACATAGTTGGGCCTCACCAACAAACTCACATCTTTAGACATTTCCCGTGACTGGAATATGTTGAATCTCTTAAACATCTCAAGAGGATGAATGATGTTTCTTAATGCATTGAGTGCAGAAAATGGATGATCAAATGCATCTGTAGATTTTAGAGCACACTAGGGCAGTAATTTTAGATTTGGAAAATTGATACATTTTGTTTCCAACCTGTGAATACATCAAGGTGTTTGGCTTCTCTTCCTATCCAATGCCAAGATATCCAAATGATGAAGTCATCTTCATGGAGTACTTGCAGCAGATTTTAGAAGTGCACTTCCTTTTGAGATGGTGACACAAGTTGGAGTTGATTTTCCAATCTAGCTCATATATGTAAATGCAAAAACACCCTTGATTCCAAATTCCTTAGTTGTAAAATAGCAAGGTTCAATTCCAAACCTTTTTATGAGAAATGTATATATGATATTTTATGGCTGAGAGATCGAGTGGAAAGTATAGGCATCTTCCGAAGATTGAGAACTATTGGGCCGATTGTGCTAATGAATTTGAGGTCCAAAGAAGGGAATTTAGTTGTCTGATTATTAAGTAGTTTTTTGATATACCTCTAAAGAATGTAGAAGACAATTCAGATGATGAATCTGAAGTTCTTTCTCCTTGGTTTATGAATGATAACATAGACCAGCAGCCTTTACCTTCGGCACCTTTGGTGAATTGGGCAAAGAAGGAAGCTATTTCATATTAGGAAAGGGCCAAGGTTGTCTTGATTTGTAGTATATTTTTCCTACAATAAAAAATGGTAGGAAGACCTTTATGGGCAGTGAAAGGTAAAGTTAAGATTTCAAAGCTGCCTCTAGTGAATGTGCTTCCTTCATCTTCTTTGAGAATAGTGATAGGTAAAATGATTGTAGAAGGTAGAGGAAATGAAGAAGATGGTAAACAAAAGGGAAAAGAGAAGAAGGTGGTTGATGATATAGAGGCATCCCTAAAGATTGGCAAATTGAAGTTGGTTGCTAAGAAAAGCATAGGTAATTTCTCGTGATTCAGCCTAGGTGTGAACCATTGATTGTATCCTCGACCACTTTGTTTCCTACTCCTACATAGTCCTTATAGATCTCCTTCACTATCTCCTATTTGACCATGTTCTCTTGATGTTCCCACGGATGTTACATTAACATTCATTCAATAGGAATTTCATATGCCTACCAACCATTCTATCTCCACCCTATTTTAGAGTTCCACCATCTCTTGTTCATAGTATTCCTTATCCTAAATTACCATGTCATTGACATTTCTTCATCCATGAGGGAGTCCCAAAGCATTTGGGAAAGAGGCCCTAGAGTGGGAAAAATCAATGACTAATAAAAAAAGGAAAATCCCACTTTACCAAATAATTTTTGATGCACTTTTTGCCATGATTGAAGATGTAGAAGAAAAAACTGTAAGAGACAATCTAAAATAAAGGGGACTGCAACTCGTAATTTGATCATGAAGATTGCCATTCCTTCACAAGATAAGGCTACACAAAATGTTGATCTAGCTGATTTTCGGGTAGCTAGGACTGATTTGGGGTTAGCATGTCATAGTGATGTGAACATGTTGGAGGTTGTTACAAAGAACATCAAGGCAAGGGTCCTCAAACATGGAGAAGATAAAACAACCTAAAAGGTTAAAATCAAGCAACTCCAAGTATTCATAACTCACTTCTTGTAGTCTAATCCTAACTCTACAAGTTTGATGTCGAAAATTCTAGAGTTGTTGGTGGATAGAGGCAATTAGATCAATTAGTTGCACATGGGAAGAATATGAAACAACAGATTGATGATATATGCTAGTAGGGGTACTATGGTGTTGGTTAAGCTGTATGTTTTGATATCCAAATCTAAGGAAGTTATATTTGAGATCACATGGATTGAAAATTTGAAAAAGGTATGGCTGAAAAGCTTCCTAGTTATGAAGAAATTGCAAAGAAGCTCAAACCTATCAACACCTAAGATTAACTAAGTTTCAAGATATCAAGATAAACAAATTTTTACTGGGGAGGGGCAATACCAATTTCATGGGAATTTTGGATGAAGCTATTTCTACTTTGTGTAAACAAAAAAACAAATTGAGTGAAGTAGAAAGGCTTGTTTCTAATTTCATGACTAATATTCCACATAAGTATGTTGATGAAGATTGTATGACAATTGACTTGGGTAATGCATAGGGTGAATTTCAGTAGTTGATAAAAGAAAAATTTGAGAAAGTTGTGTTGGGTCCTGAAATTCTTGCTTCACAATCCTAGAATTGTCCTTACCTTTAGGGCTAGGGTTTTGTAATCAAGAAGGTAAAATAGGGTTTCATCAACAGATTGAGGAGGGTTAAAGGCCAATTGACGACAGTGGGTAGTCTCTCATGTACTTTGAGCTCAGCTTAGACTCGTGAGGGTATTCCCAAAGGTATCCTTATAGGTTTTACATCAATTAAATATGACATGATTGCAACAATCAACAACTATATCCAATCTATGCTTTACCCCTAGAATTGTCACTAAGTCAAGACAAACTAGCTGCATGAAACCTCATATATAGCTGATTTAACACCTTGCACATGCACCCATAGATAACAACAACATTAGAATTCCTATGGATGATTTCTTGATTCTTTTCTTTTATATTTCATACACAATGGCAAGGTGCAAATGTGCATGGTTTGATTCTCCAATGATTTAACTATTTGAGGATTGCTTGAAATTATTCCTTGGCTTGTAATAATGAATAATTAACAACATGCATATTAACAAGGATGAAGAAGAAGTTCAAATGATAAATGTTTGATCCTTCACCAATATGGACTGGTGCCAACTCCATTGGGCAGTTGAGTCATAAAAAACAAAGAGGAAGGAGATACATCCAATAAAATATCAACAGAACTAGATTGTATTCACATACAAATCAAAGATTACATTCTATGCAATAGACATACTTAATAATCCATCACAAAACTGCAATGATTCACATGGAACAAGGAAAGACCATTACAATAGCATTGCAATGCATTAGAAATTGTCACACTTCCATCTATCTCTTAATGCAATCACACTAGCAGTTGTAAGAAAAAATACGTAATATTAACCACATATTTCCCTAAATCATTGCAAAATGCCATGGAGACATACCATTACATGAAGAATGTGCATTTGGAGACCCTTCCTACATTTTACAAGATATACTCCTTCATTTACATCCTAGACCTAAAGTGTTTATTTCCTTAGAATCCTGTTGAGGCACTTGAAGATCAAAAAATTGACTCTAATGACCAACTACATGAATGGATGAATTATTTGCATATATAATACCTCTGGAAAAACCTGCCTAGAAACACCCATGAGAATCCAAAGAAATTGTAGCACTTGAGGAAATTGAATGCAGTCCACTGTTTTAACCTATAGAATCTATGATAGATGAGGAATTCTGCCCAAAATGAGTGGTTTAGATTGCATAAGGATAATCTGGTTGGCGAGAAGCTAATTGCAGCAGTCATGGTGTCCTAAAGAGTAAATACAACATACTAGGGTGAATTGGTTATGTTTAAACATTTTTCGGTTTGTTTTTCACGTTTAAATTGATTTAAATAATCATTGTCGTGTGTTAGCACTTTTTAGCTCTCTTCTTCAAGAAATTTTCAACTTGCTGACGTTCCCTTTTTCTTTAAGCTTTTCTTTCTCCTTCATTTTCTTCATCATGTTAGGGTTATTGGATAAATTGTCATTGATGTCAAAACTGGGCAAGAAGGAAATCATAGTCAAAGTATAATACATATCCAAGGATGGTTGACTTTATGCAACATTGATATTGCATCTGTCATTAAGAAGCAAACTAATGAAGAGCAGCAAAGATTAATCTATCCTTTCAAGACAGCAATTACCTTTGGACAATGATGCATGAAGAGAAGCAATTAAGATTATTAATGGGAAGCGATGAATATATGTGAAATTATTTTTTAGAGAGCAGTGATTACATTTCAAAGAGCAGCGATTAGATTTGTGGAGAGATTACTTTTAAAGAAAAGTGATTAGATTTAAAAGGCAGTGTTTAAGAAGATTAATACCAATGATTATTATTCCTAAAGGCAACATTCAACATGATCTTCTATGGCAGCGATGGAAATTGGGTTTTTTGGTATAAATAAAATAAAAGATTAAATTTTTAAATGTTTTTTATTTAAGGCTGACCCTATGAGAAGTCGCCTTCTTTCATTATAGCCGACTCCTTCTTGACACCACCTCTTGAAAGGAATTTAATAAATTTAATTTAATTTGAATTTTGTTAAGGTTGACTCTATGAAGAATTTGTCTCCTTTTTAATAAGGCACTTATATATTAGAATGATTATGAAGAGTTGTTCCCTTTCACTAATAGATGCATCCATTCAAGTAGGCACCTCCCTTTGTGAAGGTACAAGAGAAGGATAAAAGTGTGAGTTTTTGGAATTGAGAATTTAGAAAATATCTACAACAGTCCAAGATCAAATTTTGTGGTGGAATAAAAGAATATCTTTGGACCGCAAACAAGATATTATCATGAGAAATCAAGCCTTGTAAGAGCAGAGTTTTATTGAGTATAACAGCAGATCTATGAAGAGTGTATGAGCATATTTGACAAGGGGTATATGCAGACTTAAGAAGGAAGATATATGAGAATAATTGCATTGAATTTGTGAAGAAGATATCATCAACAAGAATATATTTATGAAGGCATAGAAATAGTTTTTCATCCATTGAAAAAGACATAGTGCATTTGAAGAATAAAATATATATTGGATATTCACCAGTAAGTTAATGTGAAGAAGGAAGTAAAGTATACATCATACAAATATATAAGGAGTTTACTTGCAGATTTTATGAAGAAATTGTGAGGAATATCATGACAGAATTTGTAATGTCCCCTTCTCATCAGTGATTAGCCTTGCAGTTCATCAGCCTATTTCGGAGACCCGTAGGCTGGAATGAGGAGAATTTAGGGTTTCTTGGCTTGGAGTTTTGTGGCATTTCATGTTATTTACTATTTTTAGTAAATACTTTTATGGCAGTGTGCAGTTGGTTGTCTTTAGTCATCTCTTCAGTGGAGCATGTTGCTTTTGTTTCAATATTTACTTCTCAAGCTTTATTTGGTGAAATTATTTGATTAAAGGCATAAGTGTTATATTTTTCAGTTGACCTCCCCCCTTGGCCTAAGGAGATAACTTAAGTTGTTTTTAAAGTGGGCCATGAAGGGTACGCCCTCATTAAAAGATTATTTATTCTTTTATTGAAATATTCTATCAGCTTGAAATTGGACGCCACCTTTTTGAGGAATTAATATTTTTGAAAGATGAAAAGAATTTCAAAAAAAAGTGTCTTTTGGCGTGTCTCCTAAAAAGTGAAGAGTTTCTCAGTTTTTTATAAAATGAAGGCTTTGCTCCAGCTTTTGGTATCTACTGTTTATCATACTGTTATGCTGTCAAAATGACAATGGACATTTTGCTTTTGCTTCGAGGATGCTACCTCCTAGCCCTTTCCCAATTTCGTGTTTGAAATACAACACCTAGTTGGAATATTTCTGCTTCTCAACATCAGACTAGCAGATTGAGCATCAAGATTGAAGAATTTCTGGAGTATTTTCACAGTTTTGGTTTATTGGTTTATCTACAGCTGAAGCTGGTTTTTGATTATATCTTTTGGAGTGAATTTAATTTTGTTCTGGGTACTTTGGCAAATCATTTGTTGACTCAAGGCGCCCCTTTCCACAAAAGATTGGAATTTATTTCCAAGTCTTTATTTTTATCTTGCAAAATCGATTTTTCAAGAGGGTCGTACTTTTCCAGAAGAGCTTTGGAATTCGTGCAAAATTAACAGAGGTTCTTTGGAGCTGTTTCATCATTTCAGTTTGGTCGCCTATCTTCTAGCAATCAGTTGCACTTGATCTCATTCGATTCGGAGGTAATTTGACCAACTTATGAGCATTTCATGAATTCACAGTTTGCTGGTTTGAATTTCCAGAATTCTGATTTTTATATCAGATTATTATAGTTCTCAGTTTTTGGTCTTATACTTCAGTTTTGGAGTGTTATATGATTGTAAAAGTTCATACTTCTTTTTCTAAGGTTCACTCTCTATCTTTGTAATTTGTAATCTGCAGAGTTTAATTTGTAAAGATTGAGATTAAGCATTACTAATCCAACCATTTCCAGTTCTGCAATTACTTATTGTTTTGTCATTAAATTACCCCTGGATGGTTTACCGCCAGTGTGGATAATCTGATTTGTAACACTCTTGTACCCACTTTCATAGTGGAGAATCCCCACAGCTCTGTGGATGCCCGCCGCAGCGGATGAATTGTTTTAATTGTAATCTTTTCCCCCCACTGTTTGGTGGTAGTGAGGAAATGCTCTTCATGGCTGGTTATCCGCCTATCAGTTTCTAGTTTTCAATTCAACACTCCGTCATATGTTAGCACCTCGCCCTCAGTGGGATCTTGAGTGCACATTCTTGACGTTGAGTAGTTTTCTTTCAAGTAATTTCATTTAGCTCCTCCGCCATATGACAACACCTATCCCTCATTGGGATTGAGTGTGCATTCTTGGTGTGAGTTCATTTCAAGTTCAGTTTTTTATTTGGAGCTAATGCTAACCGAGTTGATTAAGTGCTGGTTATGTGTGTTAATTTATCGAAAAAATTGGTTAGCATATTTCAGAATTCAAGGGAAACATATGCAGATTGTATGAGGAGATTGTGAGAATTTTTTTGGCAGATTTACAATAAGTTTTTACGAGGAGATTGTAATCAGTTTTATGGCAGATTTATGATCAGCATTATAGCAGATTGGAGAAGAAAATTATCTATATTGAGGTTGGTGCCTCATATTGGTGAGGTTGGTGCCTACAAATTGGAGAAATTGGAGTTTCTTAGGGGTTGGTGCCTCTAGTAGGTTAGTGCCTATAAAATTTGTAGAAAGAATATTAATAAAAGCAATATTTTTGCTGTGGTTTTCTCCTGCAAGGGTTTCCACATAAATTGGGTTGTTATTGTGTTGCTATTATTTGATTTTACATATGTGCTAATTTTGATTAAATCTTGAAGTGATCAAATAAGTTTTTAAGAGGTAAAAGAATATTGTTATACTGATTCACCTCCACCTCTCCGTATAACCGTGTGCTCATCAAGGGTTTCATGAGTTTTTGAACCATGTCAGTCAAGAATCCTTGAACTCTTTGACAACCTTTTCTTCCTTAGCTTTTTTCTCTCTTTTGAACTATGTCAGTGTTGATGTTACCAGCGTCGTGCATCACTTCCAGCCATGACTTATGAAGAAATAAATTGAATATAGCCTTATCGGCTATTCAATTTATTGAAGCCGATATGAATGTGAAGGGGCGCTTCACTTGAAAAACATAAACAATGATTAATTATTGTTAATAATTACTTGTGGCCGACTTTGTTTATTCGCCACCTTTGGAGACATATCATTTCATATTAGAAGGCCGACATGATGTTTTGAAGAGACGCGATCTCTCTCTCTCTCCCTTGTATATCTATGTGTTGCTGATTGCCCTTTCTATCATCCATTCATAAGTTCGAGTTTATGCAAGTGCGAGTTTCTCTAAGAGCAGATTCAAGTTTATAAAGGAGGCCGATATATTGTCATCAAGAAGAGCGATATTGTCTTCAAGAGATCGCATCAAATTGGTGCTGTTATTTGGCATTGTAATTGGCCATATTGTAAAGAGTCTCATTGATTATTATTCAATATATAAGAGATATATTGTTGCTGGGTTTTTCTCCCTCAAGTTGGAGGGTTTTCCCAGGGTATATGCTGTCTATTTGTTTGAATTTGAATTAAAATCTGCTTATTAACTTCTGATCATAAAACTAACAGTCAGAACCTTTAACATTTTTTCAACTATGTCAAGGAGTTTAAGAATTCTTGAACTCTCCTACATGCTTATCTTCTTTTGGAAATTTGGAAGAAAAACATTTCCAGAATTAGAAAATTTTAGGATTTTTAGCAACTTAAGTTGAGGGGACATGGGAGTGGCAAAAGAGCACAGTTAGGAAAAACTTGACAAAGGGGAGGGGTCCATTAAATATTTCTTAGAATTGGTTATCTATGATGGACCAAGCAAGGCAAGAGCGAAATGGGCATGAACTGAGATGGATTTTGCAAATTTTAAATTGTGTCCCAACATGCTGAACATGTGAGCTATATGTATGAGTTGGCTAAAATTATTGTACATATATAGAGAGTAGAACAAAAACCAACAAAATTATAGGTGTCAATTTTAGAGGTTGGATGTGCATTTCATATGCAAATTATTCAGATGGATTCGGGGGTTGTACTCGATGGATCTAGAGTTGATCAGTTTCTTTAGAATATCCATAATGTTGCTTTAGCACTAGGGCTGTTTGTAGGGGCTTTTGATTAGCGATTTTTAGTTGCGTCTATTTTTGGCGGAATGTGCTTTTTGAGGATTCTCTATGTTTAGAGTCCTATTTTTAGATCTTTTCATTCAAGAGATTTGAGATTTTGAATCCTTACAGATTTATTTTGATGATAGTTATCAAAAAGTTATTTATGTTTTTGTACTGTAATTTGCTGGACAAAGTTATATTTTGGGCTTGCTTTGAATGCAAGTGAACTATTATTAGCTTATAAATTCTAGTTAGCTTTTATGTTTTTCATGCAATGTTTTGTCAACCTTAAAAATGAGTTCTTTTTGCACTTAGTCTTTCAATAGTAATCTTTATGTCTATTTGCAGTTGAAATTGCTGTTCATTGAGTTCTTGCTTGTTGTGTTCAATTGTCTTGAGAGTTGAGTAAAATCTAGTAATTAATGCAAGCTTTGTATTGCAATTTTTAGGGGAAGTGTTGTAGCTTTTTATGTAGTCCTTTATACTTGATTCATAGTTCTTTGTATCAGTGTTTTTCAATTCAAATGATATTGCAATTTTTAATTTTTGCATTTAGCTGAAAAATACAAATGGTCACTGCTCTTTTAGGTTTATTTCTGTAGTAGATAGAGTACATAATATCTCTTGTTTAGTGCAGAAATGCAAGATTGCCTTGTGCCTTAGCCTAAGAACAAAAACATGGGTTTTTCTTTCAAGTTTGTTTGTATAGCATGCTTAAAATCCCCAATAGTTCTAGGTTTTATAAATTACAGTGTTAGGAAACATAATATTTTCTTCACTCTTCTCAAAGGGAGCTTCCCTCATAATTCAAAGGAAGGTTCTACCTTACATGCTGTTTCGTTTTGTATTGCATTGAAAGGTGTGAATTAAAATGCTAACAAGGAGCACAAAACTATCATTGAGAAGGCTAGGTGACTAGCCAACAAATTCAGATGTCTTCCTTTGGCATATTTTATGTAATGGTAATTGGGTGGCCAATTCAGCTTCAAAATAGGGGTTGGTTTATTTTCTTGTAAGGTGTTTAGATATATTTTGGTTAGCTCTTTGTTTTTCATTTCTTTAGGGAGTCCTTATTAGTAATGCCTACCCATCTCTAAACCACTTCCCCCCTATTTTTAGACACCTTCTCCCTTTCCTTCTTAGTAATTATTTTTTGAGCTATGAATTAAATGTTTTTAATGGTGTTGCATGAGACCCATTTTATAGCTTTCCCTATTTTGATGGAACATTAGATTTATCTTGTGATAGCCAAGATCTATTTGTAGGAGATTGAAAGGTAAATTTTCAATTTTTACCTCAATTGCTATTGGTTTGGCTATGTGGGTGAATAGTAGCACAATCTTGGTGTGGATGTTGAATTCTTTGCATCCTTCATTTTGATTCCTCCCTGTTAAACTTTTTTGTCTTTGGTACATTTTTGTGAAGGGAATTGTGAGTGGTAGTGAAAATGGATT
Organism: Sequoia sempervirens; assembly: GCA_007258455.2. Lineage (NCBI taxonomy): Eukaryota > Viridiplantae > Streptophyta > Pinopsida > Cupressales > Cupressaceae > Sequoia > Sequoia sempervirens. The sequence continues at coordinate 7,924,839 of VDFB02000007.1, read as the reverse complement.
AATTTGAAACTTATGTTTCATTTGGCTTGGTGGCATTTTATTGGTTAGGATTCAATTGCGTGATGGTTACTTGTTTATTTTTTGTATTTTGGTTGCATCAGGCATTTGGCCCCTTAGATAGTAATGTCAAATTCTGATTTGAGGTTTTTAGATACAAGTGGGTTTGAATCTCACCATGCCTATCCTTCAAGATGTCTTTAGTGGAGCTTTGTGGGTGGTTTGATATATCTTTGTTTGATTGTACTCCTTGGACATAAGTTCGGCATTCTTAGGGAACTTGGAAGTGTAGGTGAGAGTGGTTGCATGCTTTGAGAGAGATGCTACTTGATTTGAAGATTGGTTGATTGTTGTTGGATTGAGGCTGCTAGCATATGGGTCTCTTGATTTTTGGCATTTGGTTATTGGTTTATCACTCTTGCTAACTTGCAACCCAAGGTTCTAATAGAGTTTGATTCTACTTTGTAGAAGGAAAATAAAGGGAAAGAGTTACTCACCCCTTTGCCATCCCCTTGTAGGTGGACTTTTAAATGATTCAAAGTGCATGTTAAATCTAGATTGAGTGGCCAAACATGCACATCAAATAGTGGGGGAAAGATGTGAGGTTTGGATAGAGAGTTGAATCCAAAACCTCTCAAAAATATTTGAGTGATCACCTCCATGGCCTTATCAAAAGCTATTTGTGTGTGATTGTGGCTGAATGAGAACGTCAAGGTGGTATTGGAGATTGATGAGGGCTCCTAGTTGTTGTACCCATATGAAAATATTCATATTGATTCAAATTTCAAACCAAAAACTTGTTAGTGGATGTCATCATCAATTCTAGTCAACACATTTGCAGGGACTATGAGAGGAGGTAATCAAGCACATTAGGCAATGTGGATATGCGAAAGGCATTAGAGTGTCAAGGTAGGGAAATGATCATCTGGGCTCCTAGATTGTGTCTTGAGGGAGGGGGAGAAATTTTGACTATTTGAAAATATGATAAGGTGCATGGATGATTCAAAACATTCCTAGGATGAAGAATGACCTATTTCAACATTAAAATATAAAAAAAAATGCAGAAGCGTCTAGGTGCATGCTCATAAGGAGAAGGTCCCAATAAGTCAACTTCGAATTAGAAGAAAAAGTGAACTTTTAAGTGAGTTTCAAGTGAAATAAATGCTTTTGAGGGTGAGAAGGTTTCACAGGTCAAAAGTTATGTTTTTGGTCATTATTAGTGAAAATGGAAGGGCTATAGCAAGTCAACTTCAAATTAGAATAAAAAGTGAAAATTTTCACTAAGTGACAATGACAACTTCAAATTAGAACAAAAGGTGCACTTTTTTGACAAAAGTGATCTAAATGAAATTTAAAACATGACAAAAGTGATCTAAATGAAATTTAAAACATGACAAAAGTGCAATAAGACCCCCAAAAGCACCCACCATTCATTATGTGAAATTTAAAAAATGAAAAGTGCTTAAGTGATGGTGTCAACTTAAAATTAGATAAAAAGGTGAGTTTAAGTGGAAAAGTTGTAACGTCAATGACAAATTAGAACATGAAATCACTTAAGTGACTCAAAAGCACACTTTTTCACTAAGTGGCAAAACTCAACATCAAATTAGAAAGAAAATATGCATAATGATTCCTAGGGGTACTCCAAGGCATTTAAATGTCAAAATGTTAAATTGAAACATAAAAAGTGTATCAAAACCCTAGAGGTGCCCAACTCACTTAAATGGCAAAGTGCTAATAACAAAATAGATGAAAAAGTGTTCCCAATTGTACAAAATGTGTCCCTAGGAGTTTAAATGTCAAAATATCAATGATAGAATAGGAAAAAAGTGTATTACTACACCCAGGCACTAGGAGGTTAAATGTCAAGGTGTCAATGATCAAACATAAGGTGACCCAAGCACCCCCTCGAGGAATTGTATGAAAAAAGTGAAAGAAAAACATAAGAAAAGTTAAACCAAAAGGCTCAAAAACTTACATGGAGAAAGAAAGTCACTCAATTGACAAAAGTGAATGTCAAATTTTAACAAAAGTGCGAGTACACAAAAGCACACCCTTACATAGAAAATTCAAAAATTCATCTTCAAACCACGAAAGAACACCATTGAAAACAAGTTTCCTAGCATCTTGTTGGTTGTCAACAACATATTCTTTAGGTTCCATCATAGTTGTTTGAGGATGAACACTTGTTTTCATCTTTCCAACATCTACAATAGTTATTGTGGGGAACCATATCATTTCCTTCACTCATTTAAAGCACTTGAAGATGGATGATTTTTTTGTGTAAAAAATCTTCATCGTGGACAAGGTCTAGGGCACTAACACTGAATTTAACGACTTTTCAAAGAAGTATTTAGATTCAAGTTACTAAAATTGCTTGGTAAAGTCTTAAATGGTCATTAGGGTTTTATGGTTTCTTAAGAGGATATATGATGGTTAGAATGAGGAGGCATTACAAGAAGCCAACTTCAGATTGGCTTTTCACAACTATTTCTAACCATTGCTCTTTTTGAGAGAACTATTTTTAGATTATATTCAAGGTCTCTTAATATAGGTACATGTTTTTATTAGAAATCTATTTGAAGATTTCTCATGTAGGATTTCTTATTTTTGACGATATATTTAAAGACAAATTTGTATTTAAGGCATGCTTTGTGTGCAAGAAAACTATATTTAGTTTAGAAATTAGAGTATGCTTTTTATTTATCTTGAATAAATTGCATGCAAAAAAAATTGTAAACAATAAGTGCTATTGGCACTAAGATTTGGAAGAGAATAGTAATTGGTATGCTTTCTTGCTGCTAAAATCATTGTTACAAGCTTGTTTATTTGTTCTTATGATATTGTGATTTTGTCAGTTGAATATAATTTGATATTTATTGCAGTCTTTGTATAGCAGTAGTTATTAATTTGGGCTTTATGGCTTTGTATACAAGTTTTGAGTGGATTCATTCCCATAGGAATTTTTATGCATCATTTTTAAGTATTCCTTCTATTTACACATCTATGCATTCATACACCCTTGTTACCCTTCCCTTCAATGAGCTGCTGTAAGTAGTGGTAATTCAAGTGGCCAAACCACTAATGCCACAATGACTCACCTCATTTGAGTGAGTGAGTAGTATAGTTGAAGGAGAGTCAAGAATAAAAGGATAAAATTGATAAAGGCTAGATTGGTGATCTGCTTTTACCATGATAAATGTGGACCTATTGTGCATTTCATTGATTACCATTGGCTTTGGTGTGAACTCAACTTGCATGCCAGAGCTAGTTTAAGTAATTTGATAAACAAATACGAGATTAGTTGACAAGGATGGTATGCAAAGACCATCTTGAAATGTTCCTTCCCCCACATTATAGACCCCCTCCCATGCACTTCTATAGGAGTGTCATCACCCATTAGTATGGCAAGCATAGAATATGGCTCTAAGGGGGTAAAACCATCTTGTGAAGAGAGGCCTTGTGGTACGAAGCACTTGAGTCAATAATCTAGTAGGTTGTGAAGCAATTGCAACTAGGGCCTTTCCCTTTCCTTTCCGCTTACTTTTATTTGTGTCCTTAGAAGACCCTTTTAATGAACCTTGTTTGGCCGAGTCAAACAATTTGATATTATTCTTTTCTAGAAGATGAGTTCGGTGATCTATCATCTTCTTTAAATATTTGTATTCATCACGTCCTAGCCTTTTACAAAAGGCACACCTGACCTTCTCCTTCTTAGGTTGTTCACCTTTTGAAGAGGGGGTTTGATTAGCTACATTTGAGGTTGTGGGTTTCTAATCTTTCTTCTTATCTCCTTGGCTCGTTTGTTTCTTATCTTGTTTGCTTGACCCTTTATGTTCTTTTGCGTCGTGATTTATAACCAAGGCATGTGACTTTGAGGGTTTAGTCGTACCCATGTGAACCAATTTATTTTACTTCTTAGTGAGTTTTGCGACAAACTCATCTAGACAAGGCATTTTGTAGGTGGAACCTAGGGCACATTTTGTGCCATGAAATGTAGAAACAAATATTGAAAAATTAGGAGCAAGCTTCGAAAGAATACTTAAGATTCAATTGTTTAGCTTCCTTCTTAATTTCATGCTATTGCGATTGTGATATAATTTCTTTTAATTTTGTGAAGAAGTCTTGTATAGTGTCAAAATTGGGAGGACTTAACACTATGAGTTCGTTCTCCAATCAATGACCTCTCAAAGAGGCCTTTCAATGTGGTCTAGACTTCATTTGGAGTAGTGGAAGATTCAATGTGAAAGAGTAAGATATAAACATACACAAAGTACCAAATGCTTCATCACATTTATTAAACCATTTTGGCTTTTCTACATCCACTATTGGTTCTGTCTTAAGTCCCATTGTAACCCTATGCAACCCTTGCTTTTTGAGGTAGATTGTCACTTTTGAATTCCAATCAAAATAATTATAAGGTGTTAGGGTAGGAACTATTGATTGATCCATTAGTGTAGAAAAGTAGATTGTTGTGCAAAAAAGCAAGATCGAAGATACCCCCCCTGCCCCCCCTTTTCACTAGTTTTTGTAAAAAAATTACAATGCAATTTACAATGTAAATGATAGATTTTTAGACTCTTACAAGGCCCAAAAATGGCCAAAAATTGAAACTACAATTTGAATACAATATGAAATCAATTTGAGAGCACCAATGGGGAGTGCATAGAAAAGTATGAACTTTGAAAAAAAAGGACCTAAAAAAGAGTTCGTTTGCACAAGTTATGGCTCCCAGAAGGTATAAATGAGGACTATGCAACAACTTCTGTAAGAATCTTCAATTTTTGAAGAACTATAGCACTAAATTAGAAAAATGAATTCTCTATTGCATAGAATGCAAAATTCTGTCTCTAATAAAAAAAATTGCATTGAAAAATGAGTTCGTATGCCCAAGGTATTAGCCTTCAAAGTTAGATTGCAAAATCAAAAATTGCAATGGTGAGGTGGGTTGAATTTTTAAAGGAAGTTGTTGATGTCATGATGATGTGATCAACAAAATATGTTGACATTCATCAAAATATTCTCTATGTTTGGAATATGTTGAAACTACCATTGATTTGTTGAAAAATTGTTGTATGGTCACCAAATCACCTTATTCAATTGTAAAACAGCCAAAGTTTGGTGTGAAACAGCCTTCAATAGAAACAACTATTTGGGCGGGATATTTTTGGAGGTGGTGGTGGGGTGCAAGTTCAATGGCACCGCTTTGCTGGTGTTGTGTAAGTGGTTGGGGGTGGTGAACCTGTGGGTGGCCATACAGTGGTTGTTGCTGATAATTGGGTGGTGTGGGTATTGCTGCAAGTGGTGCTGCTTAGCGGCGTTGCCTAAACAATGTGTGGCGCACACAATAATTTTTAAATTAGTTGTATGGTATGGCACGCCATACAACTCGAGAAACAAATATTTTTTTTTTGCCTCAGAGGCTCATGACTTTGATTTCAATGATTTGATAGGCGATCTTAGGGTTTTGGGGCCTTTTGAGTGCGCTGGTAGGGTTCACTTGGGCTGAAAATGCTTTGAAATGATAGCTACCTTTTGAAACCATGCTTCAAAACCCTGTTTGCAATTGGTTCCTTTGATCTCCGATTTTGGTGAAATGAAAGCCAATCATGACTTTTTTGATGGTCTTGGACAAGATGAAAATGCCTCCAGGATTACCAAAAAGTTGCAATCACTTGGATTTTACAAGAACACATATATGCCAACCACAGTTTTATAGATGCATATTTTTCTTCTAAATTGTTTTGATTCTTTAGATCATTTGAGGATGCAAGAGAATAGTCTACTAGGTTTTTGAGAAAAATATTAGCAATGGATTAGTCTCAAATCTCTCAAATAATAGGACTAATACCAGACAACAAAGCTCTGATACCATGTTAGATTTTAGTAGAAATCAGAATTTGAGCCAAGATCTACTGTTGGTCTTAGATCACACACTCCAATTGATAGATGATTGAAGATCAAAATAGCAGAATGGAGAGAGAATCCTAAAAAGAGAGAATTCAAGAGAATTTAGGCAATGTTCACATTACTCCTTTTGACTAACAATGAAGGGAGGTGAGTGTTGTATATATAGCAATATTAGAGGCATATAGCACCAAGAGGTGTAATAACTCCAATTGCCCAAAACAACAGGAGTTTTACCTGCTTGGTAAATGCCAAATTACATGGTTGCACCTATTCAGATAAAGACAAACAAATAGTTATGAGAAGTGGCAAATCAAAAAAGGGTGTGAGACTCAACTACCCATGTGCGGGTGAGAGTGACACATGTAATTGGTGGATTATGCCATGTGTTCTCATAATAACCTAGTCTAATTAACCTAGGCAAGCTTAACAATATGTTTAGGAAAAAGAAATATCCTCTAACATAAGGAAAATAAAAAAACCTATACCAACAATTAGCTGTGATAGGCACTTATCTATGTTTTGTAGGAAGTTATGATTTCTCATGTCCACATAAGTCATTTGGTTTTTATGGAAAGAAAGAAACAATGATGTTCTTCAGGAAAAATATAGAGGGTCGAGTTTATTAATGGAGTCACATTTATTGTGTTTTTGTGCAACTCGAAATCTGAACGGGAATTGAAAAATTTTCTTAACAGATCAGTGGTTATTTACCATGACTATCTTGTGAATACAAGAACTTTTTAAAGGTTACTTCTGTGTTATATTGGACGCAGCTTTGTTCAGGTGAGAATGAGATGGAAATTGATGAGAATGGTTGGAACATAATGTAGAATGAGTACCATGAACAGAAGAGAATTAGAGATCAAGACATGGAGCAAGTTGAGAAGAATGACATTTTTGTAGTGAATGAGGTGATGGTCAGATGAGGAGAGTATGGTAGAGGGAATGGCAACCAGGTCAATGATTTATTGGATTCTTTACAAGGTTTTGTTGAGAGATTGGTAAGATGTGCCGGAAATAGTAGATCAGATCTTTTCAGTTTAAAATGGAGTTGGAGAGGGAGTAGGAAGTGCTAAATCGGATTGTACCCTCTCCTTGGACTCCTTGCTTGCAGATCATCCTATAATCCTATTTCTACAATTGCCTATGGAGGAGTATACTCTTCCTGGGTAGAGAAGCTAATGGAGGAGCATGTCAGTGGCATGATATGACAGGTGCAGAAGGCAGTTGACTTGACTGAGGTGAAGGAAAAAGTCAAAACAGCAGAACAAGAGTGCAGAGGGACCTATATCTGCTCCCAAGGGACCTGACAGAGGGTTGGGATGACAATGCTAATGGAAATTTGAATAGGAATGCTGTTGGTTGACTTGGAGTATTTGAGCAGGCCTAGTGTTTTGGTTTGCTGTTGATGAAATTTATGTAGTATTTGATCTCTAGATCAAGTTAAGCTACTCGTCAAGATCTATAATTATAAGTTGTTATAGTTTTGTCCTTTTTTGAGTTATTTCTGGAGAGCTGTTACAATTTGATGGTACAACTCTAGTCCTATTTTGTGTGGTTGTTAGTAGGTGTATATTACTCTGTAGGTTTTCCTACTTATATCCCTGCCAATGCAATTGGACAAGGGTAAGTAGGTTGCTGGTCCCTTCACTTCTAGAAAAACCTCAAGGAGGAGATAAATACCTGCTCCTATATCTGTGAATGATGGTATCTTTCGAGCTAAATGTCTTCCAATTATGAGTAAAAAGTTCAGTGTCGATAATTTGGCTAATAGCTAGTCAACATGGTAAAAGTCTGATAAAAAATAATTTGGAGTGGGCTTGGCTAAGTCGCTGTATCAGGGAGGGCATGTAAGTGGATGTGAGTGTGATCGCAATGATAGATATTGTACGGAAACTGATGCAAGATCCAAGAAATGATATTGGCCCTTGGGAAGAAGGAATGTATATGAACGTGGCTCATAACCTATCTGTTATACTGATGACTGCACTGATTGGTGGTTCCTTTTAGACCAACAGAAACGTAGTGGTGCAGAGAGCTGCCAAATTAACCATGGCCAAACCAGGAGGAGAACAAAGTAGGAAATGCATGCCTTAAGTACCTTACAAATGTGTGTGTGACATGGTAGCAAATGCACTCAACATTCCTCTGCCTTCAGATCGAGCTTACTGTGAGGTAGATTCTGTTGTCAAAGGTAGGCAAGAGGGTGCTCTTGGTGAACAAATCAAAAGTAGATTGAAAATCCTACTCATGTTCTCAGTATGTTGTTTCACTTTCACTTTACTCTTGTACTCTATTTGATGCTGCTTCACAAACATATTGTTGGCAGTCAAGTTGGTCAATAGCTTTCAGTATGCTTGTCTGACTGAGTCTTCTCCACTCTAGGGGGAAGCTTTTTTGGTTTAATGTTGGTTCTTCGGAAGTAGCAAGTTACACAGTAATTCTCTATTATATTTACTTATCTTTCCTGCTCGCTACATTGGAAAAGAGGTGACTGGAAAACTGGTGTGGGAAGAGGAGGATTTTGTGAGATTGTAGTCTGTCCTTGGCTTGATCTTTAAAATGAGAGAGAGGAGAGGCACAAAGAAAGGCTAATGATGAGAAAATCATGTTGAGAGGAGACTTCGCTTTTCCCTTCATTTGCTGCTGATAATAGTATGTCACTTTGATGTTCCTTTCTTTTATTTTGTTTGTGGAAAATGATTGGTGTTGAGTGAGTAAAGTATAAACAGAGCCACAGTGTTTTTTGTTTCCAAAGAAAGTATAGAGGAAGGCAATATATAATCTTGTGTTTTCCTTCTTGTTATGGAAAATAAAGGAGGGGTGATATTGCATCAGGAAGTAGCAGTTTTTGATAATTCCAAATGTTAACTGTGAGTGGAAGAGAAAGAATGCCTGTACTTTCCCTTTTCTTTTCTTCTCTATGATCTCAAAATGGTTCTTCTGGAATAGTCTGCCTTTTCTGCATCAGCAGCTATTCCTTCTGTAAGATAGAGGTGTTTATAGAAAAAGCTTATGCTAAGAGGAAATGAGTGATCTGTGAAAAGAACAAAGGGTCCTGTGAGTTTTTCTATTTAATTTGGTGAGATATGAAGTGTGTTGACTGGAGTGCATTTTCTTGTCGATTCCTTCCATTTCTATATGCTTGAGAAGAGAGTTGAAAAGTGTTTTGGGAAGAGAATGGCTGTATGAGTTTGTGTGCTGCCCTTCTCCATTCCAGGTCATTTGACTGTATTTGATGCCATCTGAGAAGGGGATGAGAATGATAATTGTCTATTTCTGAATCATGCTAGAAGGATCATATGCTTCTTATAGTTTATTATATCTTTACATGTATTGATGGTTGTTGTAGCAGATTGTGCTTGTCAGAATGACTGCCAGCCTGTATAAAATGGAGCGTTTATGATCTATTATTCATGTTCACTTTTTTTTTCCCCTACCTGACATCATTAAATAGATATCTCTTGGGTTTTTGCCCCTTGCCAATTCTTTTGTGGGTCTAGTGTCTATAACCCTAAGTATCATTATGATAAGCCAAATAACCATATATCTGATAATGTATATTACTTATTAGTTAACACACCTAATTATCGCTTCTATGCCACTACTTGTATGCTACCTGTCTTTGTTGATTTTAAATCTATGGTTTGTTTCAGCAACATTCCTAATCAATGGAAGTTTCTCCAGCACACAATTTTCTTCCAATGACGTTTTTGGCAGGGATGACCACTCTAGTTGCTTGCTCATCCTCCAAGAAGAATTGATTTTTTCATTTGAATTGGTGATCTGTTCTGAATAGATGTAAATTCATTGATTTGATATGTTTACCCTATGGTTTGGCCTTTCCTTACATGGACCTGTTTGCATTCAATGCAGGAACTAAACATTAAAGCAGGTTTTGTTATGGAAGGTGATAATGGATTTTTTACACCATCAGATATTGAGAGGGCCCTTTGGAGTGCAGCCATGGGTGCCAAAAAAATGGTAGATGCATCAGATAGCAAGGAAAGAACAAGTTCAAAAGAAAGTGATGGGCAGAGTAAAAGAAAAAAATCCCGAAGACAACGTCTTTGATTTCCTTGAGTACAAACAAGAAAAGGAACTTTGAATTTTCTATTTTCCTGATGCCAGAATTTTTGATAAATTGACTTTAAGAAGTTGGACACTCTTTTAATATTTCCTATGTTACTAGTAACCTTGCAACAGTTTCCAAAATGATGAATATGTAAAACAGACGAAAGAAATATGTAGAAGTACAAGTGCGAGGGCTATATAGCTTATGACACCACTTACATGTAGATAAGGAAGACTATCCTCACAGATTATATAATTTCATCTTTGTGTATACTCAGTCAAATCAAAAGGCATTCACAAAAGTTTCAAGTTCACGACATATACGATATTGATGTAAATGATATTCAGTTCTGTAGAATTCTAATTCCATTTGTTCCTGGATGATAATCTTCTGATGTTGCAGCATCGGATGTCAGCTGAATGCATTTGATAACATAACCCACGTGGATGTTGTTTATGTGTTTTACGTACTGTTATTATTCGGCCTGAACGCATCTTCTTTTAACTAATTTGTAAGGGAATACTCTATTTTGTAGGGAGTTACCCTCCCCACAATGTTAAAGGCACACAAAAACATTATCAGAATAAATTTGAAGTAAACACAAAACTTTATATATGCATATTTAATGATAGACTATTGACCTTTAACTTAATTTTCCAAGGGAATGGTATTTCATGACAGTATGTGACGATGAATTTTAAGTTATTTCATACTTCTTGGAGTGAGACACTAGTAGTTTATTCCTCTAGGCATAACCACATTATATTTATTCATTTGTTTGATTCCTAGGTTCTGTAAACATAGAGAGAAACCATGGTATAAAATAGTTGAGAGAACCTCCTACTAGCCAGTGTTCTGATTTTTTTTACATACGATCGATAATTGAATATTATAAAGAGGGCCATAACCTAAAGTACATACGAGAATTTCGTAGGTGTAAAATAGCTGAGACCAAGGAACTGTAATGTTCAGTCACTTAATAGCCTGAGGACAGGTCTGGATATAGCCACAGTTCTTAATATATTACCACAGTTAATTTTATTTGCTTATAAATTATAGATTGTAAAGCACATTGGTAATTTATTCTCTATATGATTACTAATATACATAGTGTATTGTGATATTTAATAGTCATTAACAAATAGATCTAATTGAAGAAAATAAGTACTCTGTTTTTTATGTGATCAAATTAAATTTCATCATGAAAGGAAATTAAGAGCAAGCAACATAACAATTGAAGACAAGGATTTTTATCTTAAAGAATTTGAATTATAGGAAAAAATAACTCTTTAACAAAAGTGAGGCAAATGGCCCCCAAAGCCTCTATATCCAATGACATGCAATCTTTGGCCTATTGGAACACAACTAGCTTGGAACAACAATGTCTAGTCCCTAAAATCACTTACAACAACTCTAAACAATTTCTCTCAATTTTCTCCTCCTAAATTCAATCTACTTGTTCATTTGGAACACATGGATCATCTTGAAACTCAGTTCAATTCCTCCAACTCTAAACAATTTCTCTCAATTTTCTCCTCCTAAACTCAACCTACTTGTTCATTTGGAACAAATGGATCATCTTGAAACTCAATTCAATTCCTCAAAAAGTATATTGAAATGCATTAATAATGTGTATTTATGCTTTTGCAAGCCTCAACATAAGATGAAAAGACACTAAGAAGTCAAGTGCAAAATTTAAAACACCATAGGACAACTATTGGTGTCACATCCCACATTTCAGTGAAGCGGCAAATTAAATTAAAATAAAATAAAATATGACCAATGCCCTTGGCATATTGTCAATGACCCAACAAAAGGAGGTAGAAGGCATTAATGGAGGCGGTTTCCTCCATTCCATAGTAGGGGACATCATACATTCAATAATTATGGCATAGGTATGGTGGGGATGGCTGCAAAGCATGGCATCCCAATTCCTTGAGCCATCCCTATGACAAGTCATGTGGAAAAAGAGGTGCCTGGGGGAAATATTTTAACGTTCATAACCCCTTAGTCTAAACTCAACCTTCGTTTCAAAAGAAAAACATGAGAAGAAACAAAGACTTGGAAGGAGAAGTCGAGCAGGCGAGTGGAAGGGGTGATGGTGATTTCTTGGGTAGTGTGGAGATGATGGATAGTTCGTAGAGGAAAGTTTGATCCACAAAGCATGGATAGTAGGGGACATCATACATTTAATAATTATGGCATAGGTATGGTGGGGATGGCTGCAAAGCATGGCGTCCCAATTCCCTGAGCCATCCCTATGACAGGTCACGTGGAAAAAGAGGTGCCTGGGGGAAATTTTTCAACCTTCCAACCACTTACTTTGAACTCAACCTTTGTTTCAAAAGGAAAACATGAGAAGAAACACATGCATGAAAGGTGAAGTCAAGCAGGCGAGTGGAAGGGGTGATGGTGATTTTTTGGGTAGTGTGGAGATGATGGACAGTTTGTAGAGAAAAGTTTGATCCGCAACCTCCATAAAGGAACATTCTTAAGCAATTTGAGATAGAATTTTTCCTCAGAACGTGAGTAGCAAAGGTCGATAGAGGGAGAGAGAAGGAAGATAAATTTGTAGTTGTGAATGGGGATGATGCACAAGGGGAAAGAGACTTGCAACCCTCCATTAATCGGCCATTTAGAACTCTATTTTGGGAAGAAAAAGGTAGAGGGAAGGCGTGGAGACATCTTGGGGCTCAGATAGCAAAGGAAAAATGTGAGAGGAGGGTGTCGAATGGAGCTGGAAAGGCAAAGGACAAGGGCAAATTAGATCATGGTGTGACTATGTGGAAGCATGAAGGCACGCTTATTGGGGGGTGGGGCGACAAAATGCCTTAAGAAAATGTGATTTCATGTAAAATGGGCAATGCATGCAAGATATGAACGAAATGGATCATTGGAAAGGTTGTAGAAACTTTTAGGAAAATGTAATTGGCGGGTGAACAACTGAATTCCACAATTATTGTCAGCGTCCTCCCTACCTACACTTAAATGTGAGCTTTTGAAATAGACTATGGACGTCCACCAAGACATCAAGGGTATATGAAGGTTGTAAAATAGTGGTGCTAGAGATCGAGTTGTTTAGAGGACTATTATGTAATATGATTTGAAGATGGTGATGATGTGGGTATTGATGTTGTGATTAGAGATGACATCATGATCATCCTCATGTTCTGCAGATGAAAGAAATTTTTGACTAGATTTCAAAGAGGGCCTCAACTTCGCTCCCTATCATTATACGTTGTAGTCACAAAGGGGATTTAACTATTGTGTGTGGGAAGGAGTCACCTGCTACCCAATCATTGTTCATGTCCTTTCCTCAGATCTGATTCATCAGTCCCTTAATACCTCATGGATTGCTACTCCACACATCCATTCATGTCGTGAAGGGAAATACGTTGGGAACTATTCCATCTTCAACATTTGGAGGACTTGGTCCTCAGTGAGAATTCCTTATTACCTCCTCTTGACATTGTCATGTCCCCACAAATTGCAACACTAAACATAGGCCAACCTTCATGTTTTTAACACCCAAGTAAGGTAGCTACTAATATATTATAAAATATAATATGAAGAGTGGTGATAATCTAATGTCAACAATTAATCAAAAGTCAATAAAAGGTATAAATAAATAATTACAAAGCTGGGTATGAGAATAAGACAAAATAGCACACAAGACAAAAGATAAAGCAAATTCAAAAGCCAATATCAATATAATTTAAAAGACATCGATAAAGAACAAGTTTTGAATAGTAGTGATTAAAGGCATCAGCCATCATTTTACATACATCATTTAATATAAACAAACAACTATGATATATCCAACAATTATTATTGCAAAGGAAACAATTACTTAAGACAAGGATTAATATTACTGTAGCCTGGATTAGTTAATGAGGAAAATGAATAAGTATAAGGCTGCCATTAATAAAAGACAACTATTTTGAAAAGGCAACGATTCTGAAAAGGCAACAAGATAGTTAATTAACAGATAGAAGCTGACATGAATAAAAAGAAGGCAATGATCAAGTCTTAAGAGAGCAAATGTTTAAGAGAAGACATGACTCTTTGAAGAGTTATCATTTTTAAAAAAGGTGTATCTTTTCACTTAGCCATAAAGATATAAATAGATGAAGGAATGGAAATCAATGGGAATCATGGAGGAAAATGAATTAGAAATCTGGAACATACCTCTAAGTATAGCAGAGATATATTAATATGTTATAATAAAAAATGAAAGAAATAGAATGGGGGGAACAAAAGTTCACATCTATTAGAAGATCGAGCAATCCACAACTCTATATATCAATCAAATTAGAAATATTAGTAGATTACAACAACATTATTCAATTATGGTATGCAAGATAATAAGAAGATTGAGTATATATATACATAGTCTGTCTATGTTTTATAATTGAATTTTTGATTCTAGGGCAAGTTTTAGGGCAATCCCAAAAAGGGGACATTACAGACATCCCTTCACAATTTCACAAGTTTTAGAAAAGTGAGGTATTTGAACTTGTACGCTTCTAACTTTATTAATGTATAGTTATAGCTTAGAAATAAATAAATAACTAAAAGAGAAGCCGCAGGTAGGGATAGTCTAATGTGGCATTGAATCAAATGATAATCACCTTTCTCTTCCTTTTATTGTACTCATGGGGTAAATATGTGAGTGTAAATGGTAATCTTAGACTGGGTGGGTGAGTAGGTTAACAAATGGCCGAAAGAAATGTGGCCTAGGAACCTAGGAGGGCATGATATGTTCTTAAAAGAGGTTTGTCGAAAGGTCTTGGAGATTTTTAATTGTGTTCTTGTAAAAAAGGGATGGGAGGATTTATTCTTGTAAAAGAAAAATTGTTTATGGGGTATGAAGTAGGGTTTTGTAGTCACTTTAGGTGTTTTTCTTTAGTCTTATGAACAATATTTAAAATCTTATGCAAGATTTCATAGTCATTAATTATTGTTGCTAATAAATTAATGATAAAAGTTGAGAATTTAACTAAAGTCATTCCACTCTCAACTGATAATTGTACTATTTCATAATCTGCCCCTCGATTGCTACAATTGGATGCTAAAGCCACTATTTTGGTGCAAATTAACACTTGCAAAACCTTTGCATGGTTATGAAACCATCACTTTGGATTCAACAATTGTGTAATTTCTCATCGCTGGAACCAATAGTTTTGCACAACTACTTAAAACTCAAATTTCCACTGTAAAAGACATGTTTCCTTCATCAAAAGTGCTCTATAAGTTGCACTAAAATGAGTTTCCAAATAATATTTAAACAAATTTGTTAGGGTTCCAAAATATAGTAGATACTAGACTAAGGCTTGATCTCATAATAGAGATTAGTTCTTTTCCATGATCAAGGTATAATTGATTTTAAGTAAATTTATTTGTAATATTTTAGGTACATTTAGTATATGTTGTAATGTCCCCAATTTAGCCCTACACTGTTTAGTGGCAATTAGCCTATTTTCAGAGACCTGTAGGCTAATCAAAAGTGCAAATTAGGGTTTCCTATTTTGTAGGAGGTTTCTGATGAGTTTCTGAAGGCTTGCATGTAGGAGTTTGTTAGTGAGCTTTTTGGAGCTTTTTGGGTTTTTGGAGAGCTTCAGGGTTTTATGACATGCATCTCATAAAAATGACATGCATTTCTATAAGGTGTTTTCATGCAGGAAAGGTTTTTGGGTTTTTTTTGGGTTTTCAGAGAACTCCATAGTGGTGTAACATGCATTTGCTTCTAACAACCTTTTCCAGCACTTACTATTTTTAGTAAGTCATGACAGTTGTCCGATTTGTGTTCAAATGGAATTTGCAAACACTTACTATTTATAGCAGTTTGCTATTTTTGGCAAGTTCTATTTGTGGCAGTGTTATTCTAGTAGCAACTTAGTTATTTCAATCCATTAGTCTATTTTTGGTAGTAAGGGAGTTCAACTTTGGGTGTTGGCTTCTCCATTCTTCTTGGAGCTAAGTTTTAATAACTTAGTCATTTCTCAGCATTGCTTTTTGGACCCTGTGCCTAGGCGAATGACTTCAAGTTGCTTTAAAAGAGGGGACTTGACTTGGACGCCTTAAGTGGAGAAGTTTAATATTTTTTAAAGTTAAATTAATTACCTCTTATCTTGGATGCCTAGGGAGTTGTGCTAAAAGGCAATTTAATATTATAATTGGTTTTTGGAGATGGCTGTCCCTCTTGGAATTTGAAGTGGTTTGTGTTCTTTCTTGGAGGTTTCAAGGCGATTTGATTTCCAAGTGAATTCTTTTTATTCAAGCCTTTCATTCATTCTCATCTTTTGGAAATTATTGTAATGAAATGCTGCTGAATTGAATTCAGAGTTTGCTTCGAGGAACTCATACCTTCTAGATTTTCTTACCAGTCTTCGTACTTGAAAGATAGTACCTAGCTAGTCTTTTGAAGACCGTGCTTCACACGAGAGTGAAGATTGATGCAAAATTTTGACTCATTTAACAAATTTCTGATTTATAATGTGTTATTTATGCTACTGATGTGTTTGGTTGAAGCACATTTCTGATCGTAGCTTCGCCACTGAATTTTATATGGTTCTGGGTGCTGGTGCTCTCTTTCACTGTCCTAGGCACCAACTTTCACCAATTTTCAGATTTATTTGCTGAGTTTCTGATTTCTAAAGGAAGGTCGACCTCACATGGAGGCCGTACCATTCAATTGTTGCTACATTGGGATTCATGCCACTAAATAGGTACAAAAATTGAAGGTGTCTTTCTACTACAAATTGGACGCCTAGCTCATAGCTTCCTTCTGCTTTCAGTCTCACGTCAATCAGACTTCATTTGACGAAGTTATGAGCATATTGGTGAAATTCTATACTGCTGGTATGATTTTCTATTACATTTCTATTACTTATTAGATCTGATATACTGCTGAATGCACTTAATTTTTGATCATTTTCATGTTATAATAGTTAGGGAATATTTCTCTAACAATCTGATGTATTTGGAGACAAACTATTGAGTTGTTGTGCAGTTGTTTATATTTTGTAAAGCCGATTTTAGTAGCACTAAACAATTGTTTAAATCTGCACTTTAATTTCTTTATTATACTCCGACTGAAGAAGTGGTTGAGATTTTTTTTACTTTCAACACTTTGTTCTTAATTTTCCCCCCATTGAAAAGTGGTTGTGTGGAATCATGGCTGGCATGCTGCCTATTTGTTTGTTGTAGATTTTCACTCCCGTTGCATAAGTGGTTGAGTTGTAATTTTTATTTCTTATATGGCCGACTAGCTTCCTATTGCAAAATGTACTTTCATTCCAGTTTGCTAATGATCCCCTGGCACTATATGCTCTCACCTCGCCCACATTGGGAACTTGGTGATCAAAAGGTGAAGGGTTACCATTCTTGCTGGTTATATTTGTTGGGCTAACGCTAACGGTGAAGTTTATGTGCTGGTAATTTAAAAAAAAAACTAAGGGGGATATATCGTGTTAATCTTCTTTCTTACTAAAAAATATAATAGTTAAGGATCAAAATTTAATTTAATTCCACATTCTACAATAGTGACCAAGGGGTTTATCTCAATAAGTAGTCATAACCATTATCGACATAATACAACTTAACATATAATGATACTAGTCAACAAGTACGACATAATTTTGTGCTTTCTTTTAAATAGGCTTCATATCTAGGAAAATTTTGAACCTTCTTGTAATAAGGTCATTCTCAAGTTAATGCCATCTTTATTCATCTATTTTTCCAAACAAACTTTGTAGCATATTTCAAATCTCTTTTGGTGTGTTGAGAGATTGAACATGAAGAAGAAGATCAAGGAATACAATAAGACAATAAATATAAATAATTCATCACATTTGTTCAACCACTTAACCTTTTCAACTTTCATAGTGGATTCTATTTTAGTTTCTTGAGTTATCCGAAATAATCTTGTTGATATAGTCATTTTAATTTTCTATGTGAAGTATTGTATTGTGTTAGTATCATGATTTGTTATTATTGATCTATTATAGACAATGAAAATAACATATATAAGATGAATAAATTGTAACCAACAAACTTGAACACCTAAATTCACTCAATGAGAAGACCCACACCCAAATTATTTTCACTTTATAAAATAGTGATTTCTTGAAGCAACTGCCAATAGAGTGTTTTTAATCTCAAATTTATACGCAATATTTGCACAATCCCCTTTGATATCAATATTTGTTTGATATATTAGATGTTCTTCTAGTTACAAGAAAGACACCAAGAACTGAATACACTCTGCTAAGTCTATAACAAAAATAAGTCACCAATTGAAGTACATAAAAACATACGATTTTAAAAAGAAACAAAACTCAAAATGGAGTTTGCATGATCCCAAATGAACCTATAGAAGTTTCAAAACTAAGATTTATTCAACAAGTATCTAATTAACCTTTAAAATTTTGAAAAATGGAGACATAAATCCAAAAAATGGATCTTACCACTACATAATCATCAAAAAATAATAAGAGCAAAAAAAATTGACCCCAATTTAAATGTAGATGACTTAGAATGCACCTTTTAAAGTTTAAGTGCCAAAATGAAAAAAATAAAACTTGCATCTTAGGAGCCTCAAGCATATGATGGAATCAATAGGTAATGTGACAATCCAATTGGTGTGACAAGTGACATGGCATTGCTTGAACAAAAACATATACACTCAACCAAATACTAACAAACACTTAACACATGTTAGAATAGAGATTCCCAATTTGAAAACCCATGCATAAACAATAACCCTAAGAGATTAAAATAACTTAAAGTTAATACAAATAAGGTGCATAACTATTTATGCCAACACCTATATCATCACTCACAAGTTAAGAAAATACGATGAACAAACTAACTTGCTACTATTTAAGCATTTAGAACACCTTTTGATCACTTGGAAAACAAACATAAGACAATGAAGAGGTCTTGAAAGATTGTCAAAAATTGCTTGCACAAGAAGCAATAACATAACTTTGATGAATATTTCCAAAAAGGAATCAAGCATATTCAACTAGTCAAGAAAGACAATGAGGACAACAATATAAATAGTCTTAGGTTTAGTTTAATTTTTTAGTAGTTTATTTTGTAGAAACAATTAATTTTTAAAAATAATGTAATATATATTTTTTGTAACATGTAATTTAATATTTTACACAATATAATTTTTATAATCATAGATGTTCAAATTTTAATAAATATTCAATTTTTTAATTTTTATATTAGAAATAATTTTAATTTTTAATAATAATTATTTTTGATGTCTTATAATTAAATATTACTAAAATGATCGACTATTTTGTCACATTACCTCTTTTTTTCTCTTTTTAAATATTTTCTCTCACCCCAATCATTTTAATTTAAACACTAAAATAAGAAATTCAATCTAAAATTAGAGATTGCTTTGAATGTTGAATCATTAAGAGCTTCCCTTTATCATGAGCTTGATATAAGAACATTTATTAGATATCTTGATGCATGAAACATTTCCAGCATACCTGGTGGGATGATTTTGTAAGAACAAAAGTTGTCCACCTTGAAGAATTTCTCTTTAAGAAGCTATAGATTCTTTATTACATATCACTTTGATAGTTTGAAAATATCCTTGTTATAAGTAAACCAGTGGCCTATGGAACATATCCTAATTTGATCCCTTCTAAAGCACGACTCCTATTTTCTTAAAATCAAGTTTTTACTGTTAAAAGAATAAACAAAAGAATCCACAGCCAGTCCAATCTTTTCTTTCATCATCATCTCACATCTTTATTGTGCCTCAAAATATAATTGCATGAAACACATGCAACAGTCCTTTAAAATTTCAATAATGGAATGATCTTCATGTGGCAGTTCCAGTTGTCTTTCACAAGAGATTGTTTTGCAAATACCATTTACCACATACAAGATGTGGCCAATCTCTTTGCAGTTCATCACATTTTATTTCTTTTTGCAGATCTCATATTAGTTGCTCCATATTCCAAGGAAGAAGCTCTTGAATGGTTTAGAAATTTGGAATATGGATCCCTTTCCACATGATATTAGAGTTAAGAAAACACCATAGAGAACGTCATTGGAGGTTCATCCATATATTATACTTTTCTTAGGTCCTTTAACCAAAAAAATTCTATGATGATCTACTATATGGGTAGAAGAACCTTGCCCAATGCTCATGAAATTACTTTATAAGCTAAAATTATTCCCATTTAGGCTGCTAAATGTTCTCCCAGACTGAATATGCTTCTCTTCTCTAATACTTTTGGTTCCTCTCAAGCTCTAATCTATCATTAATTGTGTTTTATTAACCCAATCCAT